>DWAP01000251.1:0-24498 GCA_018230625.1 Heliconius eleuchia | reverse complement strand
TTAAATAAATATTTCATTTCCTCGAGTGGGGATCGAACCCACAACCGTCGCGTTAGTCAAACCCTTGTGACCCTGCGCAACGACCGCTTCCTTATATGCATTATGTGGATATAATATATATTTTTTGAATTCAGTTATTTAAAAGCACCATTTTGCTATCCTTTCAGATAAGGATATCCTACATAGATTTAATGAAGACACCGTACGAGAGGCAGATGGAGTTAAAAGAGAACTACTACTTCCTGTGCCACTGTGACAGGTGCTTGGGTAAATGCTTTAAATGTGGATAGTATTATAGATTACAAGGCTGGCTGAAAACGCGTCGGTTGTGGGTTCGATTTCTACTCGAAAGGGAATGAATTGTCTACGTTCACCCTAGGGGTAATCCTAGTTGCTCCAGTAAGACTCCAGTCCACTCCAGACAGTTGCTCCAGTTGGGTTCCATGACTACGCGTAATATATCGGATTTGGGTCGAAAGCAAAGAACGGAATGTCTTATTACTAGATTCTTTTTGCCTACCTCGCTATATGTAGAATACAGCACAAAAAAAATAATATATATATATATATATATATATAATTATGTAAAGAGGAGAGGGAACGGAAAGATACAAAGAATGTAGTTTGAAGAAAATAAGTAATATGTATAATAAAAAATAATAAAAATATAACATGTTTAGTTACGTCACGATATAAAAGCATAATATCTAAATAATCTACGGCGTTTAAAGAAATAAAAAAGGTATAGGTTCAAATCTAGCCTTTTTTTTTTGTAGGGGTAAACAAACAGTGCTTCACATAGGCAATATGTAAAGACGGTATAACAAAATATTTATGTACAACACCAACACCATTTACAACAGTTTAATAAGTTTTTTATGAAATTTCAATTTTTTTTTTAATTGAAACGGAATCTAGTGTTAATACACTTCGTTCCCAATAAACTTCCGTTCTTGACTCTCCGCCGAGTTCTAGAGGTATTGCGTGCTTAGTGGCGGAACTCAACGCCGCGATTTATCTCGTTACCGCAGCGGAGAAATAATATATATATATATATAATTTAAAATTAAAATAAATAATATGTAACTTTCATAGCATTTAAATAAATAAGTTCAGAACATTTAGTCCCCCATCCCATCCTCCTTCGTAAGATATATGTGGAGGAGAATATAGATTGGACAATAGCATATTATTTAATAATTTTTTTTTATTAATATACGTACGTAATGTATATCTTTTTCAGATGAAAATCATTTAAAATATGAGCATGCTGCGAAATGTCTCAACTCTAAATGCGATAATCCTATAAACATAAATTGGAAAGAAAATTTAATATTGGTCAAGAAACCAACACCTAAATTGGAAGAAACTAATGGAGAAATTGAAAATGGCGACATTTGTACACAAAATGGTGTATTAAAAGACGTTATAAGATGCACTGAATGCGGGACCAAATATCCTGAGGAAAATGTTGAAAATTTTATCAAAAGCATGGAGTTTAGTGAATTGCATTTGTCTAATATGAAGGAGTCTTCTGTTGCTTGTATCCTTTTTAATTTAACAATTGATATATATATTTTTTATTTATTATATTTATTATATTTTTTGTTGGTTTCACGCTGTATACAGTTTACAGGGTAGGCAGAAGAAGCCTTGCATTATTTCGCCACGGTTTGGTTGTTCAGTGGTGAATTTCAATGATGGTCTTTTTCCTGTTACCAGAGCGAGGATATGAAAATAATTCATTCTCACGAATAGAAATCATACCAAAAAACCACAAAGATCAAAAAACATTCACACCTTTCTCATCCATCAAAAAAGTATGAATATTTTTTTTATATAATAATGTGAAATCAAAAAATAAATTAAATATTTGAGTATTAAAATAAAAGTGAGTTTGAGTAGAAGTGATGTTTCAAATTCGGAGGGAAATTGGAGAACAGATTATCTTGAGTTCTAAGTTTTTTCTAACAGGCCAGTCAGTCGTGGCGCAATGTACCAAACGTGTGCATATGTAGACACGGCAGGTTGTGGGTTCGATTCCCACTCAAGGAAATGAAATATATCATATTTTAATTTCTTCGCGGTGCGATAATTAGAGGTCGTCGTGGTGCAGTTGCACAATAGTGCGACTGTAAATGCGATTATTGTCGGTTGAATTCCCAGTCGGGAAATACAACATATAATATTTTTAATTCATCGCTCTGGTAATAAAGCAATGCGTGGAGTTGAGTTCCGCGACTCATTATGCAAAACCTCGAGCATTCAGCGGAACGTTTGAAACGTATCATAATGGATAAACAAAGTCTCATAACACCAAGATCCTTCTGCCTACTCTGCTGGGATCCAGTGTGGAGCTAAAAAAAAATCAGTATAACCATATAGGAAAACACAATAATTTCAATCATTCATATAAATCAGACGTGGACATATGCAAGTTCTGTCTGGAGAAGCAAGAGGGCGTCCTCCATCCGCTCAACGTGCTGTACGCGCAGACCTTGGACAACGCGTTCGACGCGCTCATACAGGTGCAGCTGTGGGGACACGCGTGCGACTACGCCGAGAGACTGTTGCCTTGCTTTAGGTTGGTGACATCCATTCATCTTTATTTACCTCATACGGCGTTGAGTTACGCGCATTCCGAAACTCGGATGAAAAGAATGTCTAATCATTGGATTCTCTGCCTTACATACTTACTTAACTTTACGCTTTATCTCTAGCAGGGTAGTCAGAGAGAATGGAGCGCCAACCGCCACGGTCTCTACATACCTCTTTCGCCTCGTCCACTGTCATCAATCTCCATACATGACCTCCGCGAGGTCTTCGTGCTTTTTACGTGACTTTTCTCCAATACCCTTGATACTGTGTTTTCATTATCCAAGGTTATCCAAGGTCTCCCCCTACCTCGTACTGCTCACCTTTCCATCATAAATCTTTTTTGCCGTTCTTTCGACGTGCACAAAAAAAGATCACCACTTGCTTTTTCATTCTCACCGTGACATCCTCGTACCTACCATTCTGTGTAGTTCTTCATTGAGGATTCGATCAACTAAACTGACTCGGCATATCCTACGAAGCTGACGTGGCGCAACCTTGTTTAACACCCGATTGGATGTCAAACCAGGGCGACATGCCAGCTCCTACTCGCACGCAGGCTGAGTGATCTCTTTAAAGAGATTTTACAGCCTTCAGCAAGGGTCCACTCACATTGCACCGGGGTAGTATCTCACATAATTGCGCTTATACTCTGTCAAACGCCTTTTCGAAGTCTACAAAAGGACAGAAAATTAGGTGGTTAACAGCCAAAAAATTTTCTGTCATGCAGAAGGAAAAGATCTGATCCATACACCCTCTTCCAGGTCTTAAGCCTCCTTGGGCCTCCCACAACAGCCTTTCGGATCTCTTTTGCATCCTTCTCGCTAATATTTTAGCATAAACTTTACTACCCAAGATAACCCAACCCACTTTACTAATCAAACTGAAAGCCTCATTAATTGCGCAGTCTAACTATGAACCTTTGCCTTTATACAAAGACACGATGACTACACCTCGCCAATCGTCAAAGACCTCTCCTGATTTAACTAGAACCAGAATAAATACAAGACGTATGACCCACCATATTTGATTATCTAGGTAGTAACTCCATACTACATTTCCGACTATGTAGTAAGGGAGTATCCTAACCACAATTCAGACCACGTATTGCACTCTTCTGTTATACTGATTTCGCTATTAGCTACATCAAGACATCCGCGTTTCTCTGTTACTTTACACTGAGGCGTCATCACATTCATACATCTCCTTGTAACATTCCGACCATCACTACAAAACGTGTGGTTGTTTAATGTTATAATTTCACTGTCTTTCAAAAGCATCTCCTTCATTCTACAGGTCAGCGTTACCTCGAGAAACACTAACTTCTCGCTAGAAAAGTTTCGTATTTTCTTTGAAGTTGTTCGCATACGCCTGTCGCTGCTTCCTACATACAATTCCTAAGGCCAGCATATTTCAATATTTCCATTTCCATTCACTGTTGTCTAGCTTTTTGGAAATTCTTGATATTCCCCTCTAATAGTTGAATCTTGAAGCGTCAAACTTCATATTCAATTCAATTCTACTCCTAGTTTGAACATCCTTGTAGCTTACTTATTCTAGAAACGATTAGATAATGGTCTGCTCCCCGCTTAGAACCTCTAAACATATATATCTATGTGGACAAACACCATGCTTGCCATAACTAAATTCCTTGCAAATTTCGAATATAAGCTTTCCAGCTTCATTTATTCTCTTGTCACCATACTGACCGAGCACTTCCGCATAACATCCGTTCAAATCACCACATATTGTTAATTTTTAATTCACCCTGACATTACCTAGAACGTCTCTGACACTTGTAAAACTTCTCGAGTTCGCCTTAGGGACCTGAGGATACTGGTGCTTACGCCGCTAACAAGAATACTCCTGTTATCTCCAGCTTGAAGCGAACCCAAAGCAGTCCCGTGGTGGTCGCCTTATATTCAACCGTTGCACTAACCAATCGAGAGGACAATAACACACTGAGGCTGTCAAGGTGTATATTGACAGCCCCGCTTGATCTCTGGTACGCCGATAAAGCAGCGACACGACTGCCCAATAAATTTGACGTGTCATTGCCCTTTCGCTTGGTCTCAGTCACACAAATAACATCCAAACCCATCACACCTAATAATTCAACTTTTCTTTCATCCCTCCTCTCATATTCCACGTAGTTATTTGTAGCTCCGTCCTTAACCTCCCGCCGTTCTGGCAGGCTGGCAAGCCTAATCACTAATATAATCGTGTTTTTTTTTATAATAATTTCAGATTTTACTATGGCAACAACCACCCATTAGTCGGTCTCCTACATATGAAATATGGAAAAATATTGCTGTACAAAATGGACCTTCCAGGGGCGTTGCACCAATTCAAATGTGCTGAAAAGATAATTAAAGTTACTCATGGAGAGAAGCATACTCTGTATAAGGATCATTTAATGCAAGCTATTGATCAAGCTGTCATTGAATCTACTGATAATTAAAATTATCTTAATTAGGAGATATCCATATTTGTTAATGTCAAATTGCTTTAAATTAGTTTAAATGCCGTTTTATTTAAAGCGTACATATTTTATCTATGTCAATATTCTAAAGCTGAACAGTTTTTGTTAAATGCGCCATTCTCAGGAACTTATGATTTGATTTTTTTTTATTGCTTCATAATCCCTTTATCGAGTTCATGTGAATAATTTAGATGTAGTCACTGTATATACAACCAAAGTTACTTAATAATGATATTTTTTTTTCGTTTGGATAAAAAAATCGATGAAATGGTAAAAAAATGTCTTCTACTTGTATATTCATGTTTTACTTTCTTGCTAAATATTTATATTTTTTTAATTATGTAATTTCAGTTTATATATATTTTTTATTTCTGTTGCTTAAAACAAAGTATAACTTATAAGTATACTTAAAACAAAGTATTCAGTTTAGTTGGTCTGTAATCTTCGAAGTAGTTCAGTACTTACACAAACCAGTCAGTATAAATATTATTTAACATTGACAAATATGGAACTCTACTAAGAGAAAAAATAAATATGGCCTTAAATAAGAGCAATAGATAAATCATATTCAATATGTTTTGAGAAAGAATAGTGTTTTGTCATATTTTTATATTTCAGTCTTGTAGTGTTCATCTGTGTTCATATTACATAGAAAAAGTAATATGCAATATGGCAGATTTGTTCAAATTTATACTGTTGGTTCAGATTGTCAATTATTTTGTCATCAAGTAATAAGGCTGTGTGTGCAATAACTTAAAATAAATAAAAAAAATATCCTTAATGTGTCAGTTTTTTTTGTCTGTCCATTTTAAAAGGGATTATTTTTAAAATTATAATTTGTAATTGTTAGGGAAAACAAAGGAACAAGACCAAAAAAATGGCCAAAAATATTGTCTGTTTGTAAGTTCATATGTTTATTAGTTAAAGTGATATAAAGGATAGTCTGTAAGTCTACAATATTGTCTTAATGTCTGTCTTTATTCATTTCTCATCCTCTTAGCGGGAGCCTCGGCCTCCGCTTCAAGGACCTTAATGCGTATCCCACATACTTCTGCCCCGTGCAATGTCTTAATAGCTTCATCAGCTGATTCACTGACGGAGTAGCGAGCATATCCTACAGTTTTGCTAGGCAAAGTATATACGTTTATAAGATTACCGAAACGACAGAAAATATCTTTCAATACAGTGAGTGGTGGAGGTTGCGGTTTGCAAACTAAGAAGCATCGCTTAGCTACTGGACTGTCAATGTCTGCTAGTGGCTGAGGAGAAGGCAAACTAACACTACAATAATTCAAGTCGTTACTGTTTGGTATATTATCATCAGAAATTCCTGCTGTGGCCATTTTAATCAGTTTTGAAGCCTCTGCTATAGCTTGGGTCAATTGTGCTAAATCTGGAGAAGCAGAATCAGATGCTGAAATAGCATTTCTTAAATTACTAACAGCAGAGGATATAGAAGGCATGTCTTTATCTTCTTGCTGATTGTTTGTGGGTCTTACAAAAATTTTGCAACCAGGTGGATATTCAAATTCATTTAATCTCTCCACAGCGTAAGCAGCTGAAACGGGGTTGGAATAATGTGCTGTTCCTTTACCAAAATTTCTCATTAAATCAACAAAGTAACGACATTGCACCAAACCAGGGACTATGTTAAACAATGACTCTACATGCATTTGTGTTAAAAAAGGACTGCATCTAAACGAGACTTTGGTGTAGCCTTTTGGGTTAACATTCATCATACCCATAAGGGAATTTCTTTGGTTTCCTGTAGAGATGGCCAAATTATTTATATTTGTTTCAAAAGCAGTTTCTGTTTTCTTATATCCTTTAGGCTGAGCAAATATTGCCCTATATCTCCTTTCACAATTCTCAAAAGCAATTGCTGCTTCTGAAAATTTTCTATACTTTATATAAGCAAATCCTTTAGATTCCCCACTATGCCGGTCTCTTTGTATCAATATATCATCTATAAAACCGTATTGTTTAAATGTCTCTTCTAAGCTTTCTTCATTTACATCTTTAGAAATATGTACAAACAATCGTCTATACTTATCGTTGTTGTAATCATCACACTGAATGTCAGAGCGATTCGCAGCTACCATTATTTTAAGAGGACGGCTGCTGTTAGCAACAGATTTGCCATTCAGGGACTCTAAAGCAATGGCAGCTTCAGAAGTTTTGGAGAATTTAACATACGCAACACCTTTAGGTTCTCCAGTTTTGTGGTTGCGAGGTATACGAATATCTTCTACTGTGCCGTGCTGTGAGAATACTTCTCTCAGTTTTTCTTCGTTTAAGTCTTTTTCACGAACAATAAACAATCTAGAATATATGGGAGTATCCTCGCGATCTCTATCATCGTGACGGGGAAATTTGCGTCGATACTCCATTTTAATTGCAGTTTGCTTGTAATATATAAATATGGGAAAAATAAATTATATTAAAGTATATAGTCTAAGTAACGCTCGTAATAGATATTAATTCAATTAATAATCACAAATATACGTACAACTACGTAAAGATAAATAATAAATCTTATCGATTAACACCTAAAGCGATAGTACCTATATATTTTTATTAATATTGTATCAGTTATAAGCAAAAATTATAGGTAAAGAGAATAACTACAGAGTAAACACAGGGACAGAGGTCACTGCACGATGATGTGAAATGGCCGATTAGGCCACAGAACACATATACCCAAAAGGATGGGTTAGGCTTAATATATTATTGTTGATAACTATTATCAAGTAGAAAACAAAAATAAAATTCATATACTGTACAATTTATCCTAATATTTATTGGTCTTTTTACAGGCAGTAACACAGTATGTAGTTCACATGTAAAAAAAAATACATTTATTCAGATTACTTTATTTATATGTTTTATTTTAAATAATTTGATAGATTATTATTCGAAATATATATCTATCAAAGTTTTTATTTTTATATATTATTACTATAATTCCTGCATCTGTATTTTTTCTTAGAATTTATAACTTAACAGATAAAATATTACATTTGATACTTTTTGCGCGAAACCGTTCGATTTAAAAAAGAACGTTATAATCATAATGGCAACACAGTGTTTATTTATGCCAAACGCTAAAAGTGGTTCGTATTTTACGTAAAATTTATTATATTCCAATAGTTGGTTTGTGTAAATTGATTTGTTATTTAAATAAACAATATAATAGTTACCGTGAAACATTTGTTAGTGTAGACTGTTAAGATTAACTAATATGATTATTGATAATAGGAGCGCTATGGGACATGTCAGATGGAGACGCATTCAAATGATTGTTAGCAGTCGAGGAGTACAGTAGTCTTCTTACTGCATATCAGATCACTAATAAACATTAACTTTGCCGGTGTGTTACATTGAATTGAGCTTTAGTATGTTCGGTTAATAATCTACCCTGTTCTAAAATAATATTCTAGCTGCTCTCACAATAAAGTACCCTCGGTTACCTAAAAAATAAGAACTGTTTTGAAATTTCTTAGTGAAGACTTAAAAAATGTTTAGTAAACCTTATGAGAAAAGGCTGTTAGAGCAATGCAGTCCCACAGGGAAGAAATATATTATGAGCAGGCCTGATTACTCTGACAGATTTATTCCACGCAGAGTTGAAAATAATTGGCAGACCAGCTTTCAAGGTAAATTAATTATATTTTACTTAAAGTTTACTTGTTTAAATCTTATATATTTTATAAATTTATAAACTAAAGGTAAAATAGTTTTTATAACTAAAAAAATTAAATATGTATTTATTTGGTTTTTTGACCTGTAGATTTTATATTTTTTAACATTTTAATATTGATGAATATGGAATTGTTTATTTGATAATTTTCTAATTAATATAATTGATATAAATGTTTAATAATAATAACTTACTAGAAGCTGTTGTAGCATTGCCGCACAGCATGTGACTGTTAACACTATGGTTTTTGGGTTCTATCCCTATTCAGATTAATGAATTATTTTCATTTTCTCTATATGAAAATTCCTCCAAAGAGTTCCACAGTTCAACATATTGTGTTAAAAATTCAGTAGTGTGTGAGGAATAAAATATCTTGATATTGCATGATATGCAAGAAACAGCATGAAGTAGAAAAAAAAAATGTATATAAAAAATATATAAATATATATTAAGTCAGTTACAATATAAGAAAATTATACAATGAAAATACCTCATCCAAATTAACATATTTTTTATCAGACAAATCAAAATATCAATAGCATCCGAATTTTCTTTTTTTTTCTTTTTTTTTCATAAATATTTTTTTTCATTATAAAATGATTATCCAACCTAATTATTTGGATCTCATTAAATTGGAGGTCACTATTTGTGACACTTTGATATTAATTTGACCTTATAGTATAAGATTACTTTTTATTATTATTTTATCTTTTGAAGATGTGCAGTTAACATGCATTGGGTTGCGGCTATCTTTTTTGTTTATTTTTAAAGTTATTCATCATACATTCTTTTTCAATATTACATATTACAGTAATATACTGTCTTCATATCATATGGTATGATACAGACTGATGGCAATATATTGGAATATTAATATCTAATCATAGAATTAATATCCCTGTTGTTTCTTGTATTTGGCAAGAGAGCAGTGTATAGAGAATCTTGACACTAGGATTCCTCCACTATATGCGAGACAAAGCATAATGCTAAAAGATATAAGGAAAAAATATATATTTGACCATTCTATGTTTTTTGATTTACTGTAACAAATTGACCATAAGTGAGCAATCACTTAATAACACTAATCTACTTTACTTATTGTACATCATAATGACAATGATTCGGCTGAAATTGTTCTTCTAATAATTATGGCCTCCGAGAGATCTTGATTATATTTCACTACTGTTGCAAACAGATACTTTATAAGTTAGAAAAACTATTTTTATTAACAATACTTGTGCTGCAAGACTGCTTGTTTGTTTTTATTTTATTTATAACCTTTTTTTTATTTTACTTCATATATACCAATTTGTGATGACAATTATAATATTTTTTTATTATAATTGTTATCAATTAGGCCAGTTGAGGCACAGGGGCACAAATTGAGACTGTAAAATTGAATGGTTGTGGGTTTGATCCCCATTTGAGGAAATGAAATATTTTTTTAAAATGTATATTTTCATTTCTGCGCTCTGGTATCGAGGCTAACTGTGGTGTTGAGTTCCGCCACTCAACACGCAATGTCTCCAGAATTCCGCAAAAAGTGGGGACTCCAGTTTCTTAACACTAAGTACCCTTTGCTTACCCTGTTGCATGTTTTAATATATATTTTAAATATATGATATATAAAACATATTTTTTAACACATTATTTGTCTATCACATATAATTGACCTACAAACACAATAAACATATATTTATATATTAAAGAAAAGTTAAATATCTATGATATTTTTTCAAGGTTGTTCGGTAACTTCAAAAGATTTGCTCTGTAACAAGATAAAATGGCAATTAGTATATCTAATAGTAAATAACTATATCATTGTAAATGTAATATACTTAATAGATTACATATTATAGAAATAATAGTAAAAAATTTTTTTGCTACTTTATCATGGCCTATTAGAAAAAGTTATCACTTTGAAGTATAATTAGATTGCTTTGAAAAATAATATGATTTGAATATAATATGTAATATAACCAGTTTAGGTAAACCTTTTTGTTATTTAAGTTTTAGTGACTTTAAAAAAATATATATATATTTTGGAATTTTAAGATATCATTTACTTTATTCTTCATTCATTACATTTATTAAATAATCAATATTTAATTGATAAATTACTTATAACAATTCTTGTATTATTACAAAATAGCTTTGATTGTGAATTCTTATTCTTAGAACAGAATGGCTTCATACCTTTTCATCCATAGCAGAATCGGTTGAGGGATCCTAGTGTTAATACAGTCTAGTCTAGACTTTCCATTCCCTACTTTTTAGTATGAAGACTATCTCAGTTTTTATATTATTTATTAATTTTAACAGTGAACCAAATTTTATTTAAAAGGGTTTTCTTTATGAACTGATGATGATTCCTAGATGAACTATTATAGTATTCGATACCACTTTTTTATATGGTACTATAAAAATCAGACGAAAATAGTGGGCATGTTATATTGTGTTACTTTTACCAATATTTACAAAGTTATAAATAGTAACTTTAATTTTCTAATAAGAAAATTCCATTGAAAATGTTACAGCAACAAAAATTCTGTATAATTTAAGCAAGATTTTTTAAAATTAAGTCATATTATACAAAGTAATATACGCCCAGCTCACCCGTTTTGATAGTTTAATGGCCTTAGACCTTTTAATTACGTATTTAATAGCAAAATTAGAAATGCGACTTAAATCAGGGCTACTATAAAACAATGGAGTATTTGCTATTCATTAAAAAACGTACATTGGAACTGTACAGATTACAACATTCAAAGGAAAAGAGTCTTTAACGTAGTCAGAATAATGGTTATAATACCATGACTTTCCCCTCATAGACACGTGTGTGTAGAGATGGGCATTAAAGATTACTTACCAATGATTTCCTATTTCGTAATAGAAGCCATGACGAGTTGAGTTTTGAGATGCTTTTTCTGCTTTCTACGTTTAGATAATGATAGGTTTTAAATTTACCGTACAGTTTTGTATCTATACTAATGATATATAGCTGAAGGGATTGTTTGGATGAACACGCTAATCTCAGGAACTATTGGTTCGAATAAAAAGATGTTTACAGTTCACTGTAACTGCCTCCAGACTTAACTTGGATACTTAAATAATGAATTGATATTCATATACAATTTATAGGTCGATTTCATTGATAAGTCGTGTATCTATGATTAAAAACGGCATCTCAAGACCGATCTCAAACTTGAAATCAATTTCTAAACACGGACCTTATATTAAAATTTAACCATGCGAGTGAAGTCTAATACTATGTATAAAATACTATGTATAAATAAATCTAGATATCTATGAAATAGGCACAGCGAATGCAGTGACTAACCGCGTAGGTAGACACTTGACGCTCCCAACTTGTATTAGAATGGTGAATGCGGGTGCCTAGAATATTGACTTCATGTTGTACCCGTTGATATAAAACAAATTTATTAAATAATTTATATTGTAAATTTATTTTTCTACTACGGGATTGTACCGTCTTTAATACCAAATATATAAAATATTAAAAAATCTTAACTAGCACAGTTCCAGTTTAAATGTAAATAGATTTGAATTCTTTAATGGGGTAAAAAGTAGTATCGTAACTTATAAAGGCTATTATAATTTTTTTTTATTATATTCGTGCAATATGGGGTTTAGCGAAGGGATCTTCCAAGCGTGACGTTCATTTGCATCGTCCGGTCAAGATACCTTTTGTAGGAAAAAAATCGATTTTATTTTATATTATTTATAACTGAAATCATTCTACCGTAGATCTGTGTAAATCGTTCGATTTCTCCTTCCCTAGTCGCGACCAATCACGGTTCTCACTTTTTAACAAAATAGTTAAAAAAAAATCTCATTTTTTTATTAGTTCAATTAGCCTTGCATTAGATTCGGATTGCGCGAACCAAGTACCGTTATGTTTGTTCCGTAACTTTTACTCCACTGAATGCTCCAGTGCTCTCGCCGTCATCGACCACATCCAAATTCTCATGAATTAGAATGTTGAAATATTTACCATATGAACTTTAACTATTTGTTTAAATTTTAATACAAATATGTTGATATATTCCATTTAAAATGGAACCAAAATATTACAATTGCTAAAATACACGTTTAAAAGTATCTTGTGTGGCTAATGCTCCTTTTGCGTGCTCACCTCAGCGCTCGCTTCCCCGCAACAAAATAGAGAATAAAATACAAAATCTGGTCTATCGTGAAACTATGTATATATAAGTACAAAATCCGTGGACCGTAGAACGTGGCGAAAGGGCGACGCCCTAGGTACAACAGAGTCTAGCTCGCAGGATCTCATCCGAGACGGCTATCTTTAATAAGGTAACCCGACTTGTTGGTTGTCCCCCCCCTACCTTCCTTCCGCGAAGTCTTTTTGTTTTGTTAATTGAGTTTCTGTAGGAGTTTTTTTTTTTAGTAAATTGGACATTTTTAATAATATTAGTTAACAAGATTTTAATACATTGTGCCTCAGCCATGCCAGAACTCGGCAGAAAGTGTCTTAGCACTAGGTTTCCTCTGACTAACCCTGCTATGTGCGGGATGCAACGTGAAGCTAAAAAAAAACTAGGTTCTCAAGATAATACCAATATATTCTTAAGCTATTCAAAGATATAATGTCGGTATCCTAATTTTTAGACAGCAATTGTCAAGATTAGTCGTTCTAAAGCAATTTGCTTCCTACACGGTTTGTGTTGTTACAGTTTGATTGTATCCAATTCAGTTCAACGCTAAACGACCTTTCAGGTCCAACTTGACAAGTAGGCCGTCGTGGCGCAGGGGCACAAGGGTGTGACTTTAACGCGACGGCTGTGGGTTCGATCCCCACTAGAGGAAATCAATTATTATTTCTTAATATTTTCATTTCTTCGCTCTAGCACCAAGGTAAAAACTCAGCGTTGAGTTCCGCCACTCAACCCGTAATGCATCAAGAAATTCAGAGGAACGGAGTCTTTTAAAACCAGGTTCCCTGCGCCTATTCTGCTGATTTTTAACTTGACAAGGTCTATTGTGACGTCAACACATTGTCTATTATATGATAGCGTGAACTAATTAACACTGAAACCATCTCAATAATTTAAAGTGATAAGGGCTCATTAAAATTCATGTATGTATGTAGAGCTATTTTAATGTTTCGAGGGTTTTCTATGTAGATTTTATTACATATTTTACCTATTTATTTTATTGTGCGTCGTAACTAAAATTATTAATGTTGTAATTCTTTTTTAAATGGTATCTGCTCATGTTGTGGTTGGAGCGGATGAGAGGGATTTTTTTTATCGTTACGCCTTTGCGGCGGAGAGCACTTGTGTTATTATTATTATTTTCTTTTAATTAAGTATTTAGCTTCACTTGTTCGATGGGCAACAGACTGTTTTAACACTAGGTTTCCTACTGCTATGCGCGGGATAGATACAACTAGAAGTTTTTTTTATTAATTAGTGATGTAATTAAACGGTTTTTAAAAGTGCAGTGGCACTTATCGTATCAAATCGAAAAAACTAGGGATGTTAAAAAAGAACCGTATATTTTGCTTTTTTTCCTATAGCTGTGTTGTTCAAAATTTGACGGACTTAATTCAGACATCCCCTATTAGTACGGTAATTAGGCACTATTACCGATCGGGGCGGGGTCAAATGGCAATCAATTATCCTTCATTATGCTCGCTTAATCTTCTAATCTGTCGTAACAAAATTAATGTTGTTAAGTAAACGTAGAAATTAGATCAGATTTGATATTTAAAATTTTTGTTTTTGTTTTCTGTACTAAAATAATAAAGAAGTTTTTCGTTTGTTTGGTTTGTTGTCAGGAAGTGCTTCCTGAAGAAAATTCTTTAGATTAAATACGTGTACCGTCTTAACTTAGTTATTTCCTTTTGACCACGGCAGCAAGATATTATGCTCGGTTTTAGAAAATCGACAAACTATTTTTAGACTTAGTGTGTGTGAGTATGAGACATCCTGGCTTCTTACACATACATACTATACCGAGCAAGTATACCAGATAGTTGTACCGAATATAAAATATTAAAATTGTGAAAAAATCTCTACGAATGGATTTTTCTTTTAATGTCTTCCATTCAACTCGCAATTTCTTGAATTATGTCGCAAAATGGAGAACGGAGCGTTTTGAGTTTGCGTTTTTCTTTATGTCTATCTAACACGCGGGATAAAGCGTGAAGCTAGTTTAACCCTCTAAATGATATATTTTCTACTAAATAGGTACCTCATTACTGATAATAGTTGCTAGAGAACGCTCCGCAAGCTTTCTCTTTTGCTTTTGAACAGTGAACTTATTTTCCTTTCCATTAGAACGTATTCATTAAATGATTTCTTGAGAAAACATAGGTAATTTTCAACTTAAATGGTACTTTCGTTGGGCATAGTTGTTTACAGCAATAATTTTTAACTCGTTTAAATAATTGTGTATGTTTCTTATATATTATTATGTTGTAGAAGTGATGCAAAAATAGTATATTAGAGTAAATTGAACAAGATAAATTTAATTTAGTTAAACATGTCTATTAATGCGACATGCAATTGTAAAGGCGATGGTTTTGGTTCAATTCCCAATTCACTCAGACCAATGGATAAATCACGGGGTTGATTTCCACCAGATAATGTCTTAAAATCGGCAGGAAAGTGGAGAGCGGAGCATCTCGAGAATAAATTCTCTATATTTACCTTGTTACGCGGAAAAAGAAACGTGTTAAACTAAAAAATATATCTTTTGATCTTTCTGTTTGTTTAAACTAGCGTCCAGTCCCTTTATTTTAGTATTTTATAGATACATAGCGAATAGAAGCTGAAGCTCCGGGAGTTAGAGGTGATTGAACCCGATTTGACGGTAGTCGTGGATCTCTAACCGTGGAAAGTTGTTGGCTTTTTGCTCGCTGTTACTTCACATGGTCTAATGAATTGACTCTCGTGCCCTTTAATAGATCTTGATTGTTGACTTTTTGCTTTATAACACTTACTGTATATTCTGTTATTAGGGTGAAAAATATTTATAAATGTACCCGTTCGAAAAATACCTTTAAACCTTTTTTTTTTAGTTTAAAACATATCTCTTTTATAGCAGGGTTTAGATACACTTTTTAAATTTTTTTTTAATTAAATTATCTTATAGAAAGAAATAAAAGGAATCAAGTGTCAGACACTCCGTTTCTCAGTTTCCGCCAAATTATTATCAAAGCATTGCGTGTACTTGACGCCGCGCTTTGCCTTGTTACCAGAGCAATTAAATATATTCCCCGATTGGGAATCGAACTTACAACCTGTCGTGCTTATATTCACACACTCGTGCCACCATGAATCAATCAAAAATGAATTCAAAACATCCTTCATATAGCAAGGCAACCAACAAAAAGTAGTGTTAAGAAAAAAAAGGAGTGTGTCCTTTCTCCACATTTCAATTTTTCAATTGCATTGTCGAATTACTCTGTGATATAGTGCATAACTGACCTTAGTTAGCGTAGCTGCGTATTATTTTATATCAATTTCGGCAATGTTTTTAAGTCTCATACTTTAAAATAGTTTCTTATCACAATATTAATGTTCAAAAATGCAATTTAAGATAGCTTCTGCAACCTGTCGCTTGAAGTGACGATATTTTTTTTCTTTATAGTATGTGTCCTACTAACATACTACAATCAGAACAAATTGCTTGACTTTTGATAAGTATTGATAAGGTAGTTGTTATCTTTTAGGTAAACGTAAGTTTATGCTCGTATTGTCATTTTGTGGGGTTTTTTAGTTTTTTTAGCCATGTTTAGGTAAAAGTTTTTTTTTTAAATTGTTATTTTAAAACTATATGTGTGTATTATTATTATTCTTTATTTTTACACCACTTATATAAATATACACCGAAAATATAAACAGAAAAGATGACAAATGCAAAGGATAACCACCTTTAGGGCGTAGTTAAAAATGTCAATAACAAACAATAAATATATTCAAAACAATATACTGATACATAGATAATTATATTATAATACAATACATGAAATAATAAACTATGTATGTTTTTTTTTTCATTTTTTTTAAAATTATTTTACTTTTAAAATTTGTGTTAAAATACTACATACGACCACACTTTTTAATATTGTATATAAATTAAAAATATAGTTTATCAATTTAAGTTCATCTTAACTGATAAATTAATTTCATAAATACGAAGAATTTATATCATGATAAATTCAAAGGAAACCGGTGTAGTAACTGGAAGTAAATATCTTGTCACATACAATTATTCTTAAAAAGAGCGGTACGTCAAACATTTTAAGCTTGAATTTACTGAAAAAGAAATAAGATTTCTTTGATCGACAGTACTACACAGTAGTTTTAGTTTCATACGTTTCCCGCTTATAACGCCTTTGAGAACCCTCTTTTTCCAATTTCCACCTAAATTTGTAATTTTAATATTGTGTTGTCAAAACCAACGCCGTGTTTTGGTCGCCCACAGCTTAGAAATTGACATAATCTTCTGACTGACAGACAACTCACAACCGGAGCTACGCGGCGTAAAATACAGAAATTTAGCAAGTTCCTTTACAGTTGATAGTCTTGCAAACGACGTTGCCCGCTACAAGTTGTCTAAATATAATATTTCGCCCGAATTGAACTCGAACCCACAACTGACATTTAGATACGTGCCCACTGTGCCAGCATAACTTATATGTGATGACATAAGCAACAATTCTTTTAAAGGTGCCGCCGAATCTTAGCTGTACCGTTTCGGCTAAATCAATATTGCAATTTGCACTTGTCGGAAGATATAATTTTTGCAGGTGTTCAAATATTGACCGATGTTTGTATCATTCTGTGGCTCAAAATGCATATTAACACTTTAATGTACGAATTAACACTTTATGCTTAGTAACCAAACTTTTAAATTATGGTAAAATTACAAAAAATGCTATTTTTACCATATTTAAAAAGGTTTTTTCAATGAAATTTCGTGTTTGAAATTGAAATATTTTCTAGTTTCACGCTTTATTCCGTATTTAGCAAGGTACGCAGAGATAACCTATAACGTTCTGTAATCTAATAATAATAATAATAATAATCTCAAAAGATATTATCTAAAACTTACTTTTAAATTTAAGTTAACAGCTAGACATAATTCTTTATTCCATTTAAGTATTATTAATTATGTAAAGCCAATATTTGAAAATTATAATTTTTCGATAATTCTTTATAGGCTAAGTAAACATATTTGTCATCCATTCGATGAATAACGACCAATTTACTTCGTCATAAAGTTTCCAAATGTTTCTAAAAATGCAGTTAAATTCCAAATATTCAGAATACAATGGTTATCGATATTAGTCACCCAGGACTTGAAAGTCAAAGTAATAACCTCAGCACTAATGTACCTCTACAATACCTGTTTCTATTTAGCACCTAAACATAAAAACTTATATTTAACACTAAATTTTATAATCCTAAATTGTTAAAATTTATTATAATAAAGATAGGGGGGTACGTTGGTGTTAAACAGAGTTTTTTTAAATTTTGGATTGTCTTAATATTAGATTCTTTCAGTCTAACGTGTTATATGCTGGATACAGAGTGACGCTGAAAAAACAACCTACAACACGCAATGTGTCGACTTCGTGCGGAGAGCGGAGAGCGGATTCCTAAAATTGAGACAAAAATAGCCTAAAATTTACCAAACTAAGCTGTTCCACATATCGTGCTAATATTTCGTAATGTTGCATGAATTTGATTTGTAAATATCTCACCTACGAATACGATGTGGTATTGAGGCCACTATAGGGCTACACCTACTGGTCTGTCTGTCATGACCAGCCTTCAACTACACATCAGCTGAGATGCTGATGTCATTTATAGAATTATGAAGTGTTTACTTAACACTTACGCCTAAATTCTCAATGGGGCCCATGCTATTGGCGAAAAACCACTTGGACAGTAACTTAACTAAGCAAGTAATCAATGTTCGATTTCAAATTTTTATCACGTGAGCTATAAAATTTTGGTATAATATCTTAAGGATGAATCGATGGAAATATTTTACAATTAGAAGTTTATGAACACTATGGTATCTCTTTGATTAATAATCCAAAACTATATGAATTTTTTGTGATTATTGTCTTTTTATAATTTTTTTTTAGTCAATCTCAATAATGAGGTCGTCGACTGATAGAGAACTTGCCTACTATCAATATATAATCAGATAAATCAAACATAATTAATTCGTTCACAACGTTAGATAAAACAAATGTAAAAGACCTAAATTTCTGTTGGTGTGGCGTATCGGGAGCAATCAGCTGACCGTGTGATTCAGTAATCTGGTTCTTGAATTTTTAATGTACCATTTTTCAGTACGTTTTACCTGTTGCGAGGTTCAATGTACCAGCCGGCCAATCAGCTGAGTCAACATGCTCCTTCATACCATTTACCACGTGTTGGTATAATAATTTTCCAACAATGTTGCTCTATGGCCCTCTTTGGACGTTTAAGCCTCACGTTTTATTATTTTCAAGAATAATGCTTTTAGTAAAATTTTTGTTTGCTATATTTCCATATATGGTGATCGTTTGTTTAATATAGGTATAGGTAATGCCTCGAGCTGCTTCAGTTTTGCTTGCCACGTGCTTTCGGCTTAAATTATATCATGATTACGCAATTTGTTATTTGTATGCAGTGTGTTGCACAATTTGTTTTTTCAATGCTCTCTGCGGTATTTAAATATAAAAAAGTGTAGAAATGAAAACTTTTAGGTTACTATACTATGATAAAGTGCTTTTGTTTTTTTTTTAATAGCTGCTTGATGTATCTTGCATATAGGAGGCACCTATGTAGTATATTTTTGTTCCTAATCTCTAATTATATATTTAAGTAAATTTATTTTAAAGACAAGTTATTTTTTTTCTTTCATTTTATTAAATGAATTAAGTTTTAACAACTAAATATAAAATCTTTCGTTTACTAAAATACTTATTAAACATTAAACTTGGAACTGTATATACACTTCGGGGTTATATTGGCTATAATCCAGATTAAATTAAATTAGTATCACGCAAGACTAAAGTTACAAAAAATCTCATATTTCCATAGCTTACAAGGCAGGTATACGCATTTAGCCCTAATTTAGGTCACCTAAGCAATAATACCCTAAACAAAACTACCTGATCGTTTAGTAAAGTTTTAGTAAAATTACACATTTTATTCGAAGGATACACCCGTATCAATCAGCTGGTGGTGATGTCATTGGTAACACTACGTGCGTTTTGGGCATTCTTTTTAAATTTTATTTTATCCTTTTCCTTGCACTGGCATAACATGTTTGGACATGATTTTCATATGACCAGCCTTCACCTCAAATCACTTAGATCAGCTGTTTAAAATAATAAAGCTATGATTCATTTGGCTTGTCGTCTATCATCGCTATGCCAACTTAATAAAAAAGAACGAGAGAATCGAATAATATAGTTATTATTAGAATTGATTCTATTATTCGATTTGATTTCTTTTTTTTTTTGGAACGATGTGTCTTGGATTCCCTTAGCCTAACATGATATACGGGAAACCTGTGATACTGTTTGTTTTTTTTTGCTTTTCACATCCTGGATATAAACAGGTTAGGCGGAAACCTCTTGATAAGACAGTCCGAATCTTAGTATTGGGACGTAGCCTATCTTCTTTCATTTTAAAATTAAATATAGACGAAATATATTTAATAAGCAACGATATATAACCTCAGCTTATGTTTTTTTTTAAATATTAAAATGCATCATACAGGTTTGAAATCCTCATAATTTAAACCTGTTAATCAGTTCATTATACATTTTTAAGGTGGAAAATTAAATACGTTTAATTAGGGAATAATTTAATTAAACAACTCACATGAGAGACTTTCTAAAGTTAATAGGCGTGCTCTCCGCATGTATTATAGAAAGGAGCGGATTTCAAAATCGCCGAAGCGTGAATAGCTATGATAATGTTACTGTAAGGGCAAACGCAAAAAAAATAATATTCCCAAAACATTCCCGTATGTTTAATCTGTCTTTTTTTCTTCTATAATCGGTATTTTTTTGTCTTCACGCTGTATCTCGCGTGTAGCATATAGGCAGAGGGAGCCTAGTGTTAAAACGCTCCGCTCCTTTCCGCCGTATTTTGGAGGCATTGCGTGTTGAATGGCGAAACACAACGCTGCGCTTTGCCTGGACAGCAGAGCGAAGAAATGAAAATATTAAATATAATAATATTCCTTGAGTGGGAATCAAACCCATAACATGTCTCATTTACAGTCACGCGCTCTTGCCCCTAAACATCCGTTATTTAAAATTAAGCAAAACCACAAAATTGTCTAAGTCTGCTTGAAAAAAATACGAAAAAATTCCTTAAGATAAAAACATTTCGATAACCTAATTGCATTAACACTGATAACCAGATATACTGATTCAGAAGGTGCCACAATCCGGCCCCAATACCACTGGTGGTATTGACACAAGTCATACTAGCACGGTTTAACGTTTACTTTTCTAACTACTCACAGACAGGTGTTAAATCTACGGTAATTGCGTCTGTCAGCAGGAACTTTACACACCTTAAGGCCCCATTAATGAGGCCAGCAGTCGTGAGGCAGGGGTGTCTTGACAAAACGCGGCGTTCAGTTCCATCACACAACGCGCAGTGCGTTTAGAATTTTCGGGAAAGTGAGGAGCCTTTCGGCATACAGTGTGACGTTAAAAAAATCTTTTTTTTAAGTTTGCAAAGAAAATTTTGTGGCTTTTATGGATTTTCCAATTTAAATACCGCATGTTTATAAACTTATATATATTCTAACACTAACAACTATCTCTAACGTAATGGCGTCATTATTTTTGTTAATTGCACATAAAGACAGATTGGTAGGTACGTTATTAGACTTGTATTTTTTACCTGTACATTTTGTACGTGGTGACAAAAAGCGAGGCGTATTGTATTGTATACGTATATATTGTAGACGACTCTTCTAGCTACATAACTAAATGATAGATGATCGGTCTGTCAATATTCTTTGCATTCTTTGTAAGTGCCAACGGATTTTTTTTCCGTACACGAGTTTATGACACCTGAGCATGAGTATAAATCAGTTGTCAACGGATTTGAATCTGGGCCGACTGCGAATAATGTTGAGCAATCAATTGATGTCGACTCAGGTATTACCTATCTATCTGACATCATCATCCGTGGCTAATGTCAGCTGAACTTTGACAAGTTGCAAAGCTGTTCCTGTCATGATTATAAACGCTTTGACTGGAAATGGTGATTTGCATCCTAATGCCTATGTGAGATTTGTGTTTGGTTGTGTTTTTGGTTTCGTTATCGATCACCAACAAAAACTGTTATAGGATATATTTTTATATTTATTGACACAAAATTGGCAAAAACTCCTAAGCAAAAAGCTTCACTATATTATTTGATCACGACCTCAGCTATGTCTTAAGTAATCAACCACGTTTTTGGTTCAATGCACTCACTAAAATACATTTTACTGAATGCTTGTAACCGTGACGACGAATTCATTTGGATAAACACTATCCGCAACTTCGGTGGTGTGTTTGTTCAATTGGTAATAACATATTATTATGTTGGATACAAATGTAGGACTATAGTTTTGTTTCTTTCATTTCTTAGTACATTATCTATGTTTTTTTTTAAATTTGTGATTCATCTCTCTGCTTTTTCCGTTCTTTTGGAATTCAAAACTGTAGCGTACATTGATATTTTCAATTTCCTCCACAATTCCTAGTTTTGTAAAGAAATATATTTTCAAAATAAGATTAATTTTGAGGCTAGTAGTGGTACAGAGGCACAAGCGTGTGACTGTAAACGCGATAGGTTGCGAGTTCGATTTTCACCCGAGAAAATTAAATATTTAATATTTTCATTTCTTAGATATGGTGTCAAGGCAAAGCGCGTCGTTGAGTTCCGCCACTCAAAATGAATAGAGTATTTTAACACATTAGTGTTAATATACTCTATTCACTCACTAATCTTCTCCATTACTTGCATAAAACTTAAAAAGAAAAGAAAAGATTTACTTTAAATTACTGTCAACAATTCCAAGTCTCATTTAGGCACGGACGAATAATAATTTTACATGACAATGAAAGTGCCTTAAAATAGTATTGTTTACTTCTGGTTGACACGGCGCTACATTGTAGAGGTGCAACGCACTCTATTTAGGTTACATCTATATTTTCCGATTTTCTCGTTGCGTCAGCGTGTGCTACTAATAATGTGTTAGTTTTAGTATAGCAGTTACTCTACCATTTTATTTGTTCTAGCCTACACTAAACATATAGCTTAGTTTGTCAGAGCGCTTGGACGGTTTCCTAAGTGGCGCAGGTTTAAATCCCGCAACGTTTTTATAGATTTTTATTCATCCTTCTTAATAAGTATTATTATTTCCTAACGTGGATAACACCACATTAAAAATTTTAAAAATATTTTATTTGTTCTCCGCTTATTTAGAAATATAGATCACATGAAATGGAGTTTACTATAGGTGGGTATATAGTCAAAGCAGGATAAAAAAATAAACATTCCCCTAAGCTAATTCGTTTCCACAACCACCGTGAAAAATTTCGCAATTTCGTGTTTTGGTAATTTTGAACCAGAAACAGAAGTTACGCTCATATATATTATACATATATATTTTTTAAAATCTGTGTATAGAATATAAATTCCAATGGTAGTTCATCAGGTTGGATACGCAAAAGACTTGTTTATTTGGCAAACTGCATACGATAACGTGTGATACACATCGGACACTCGCAAATGTTTATTCATACTTAGCTGTGCATGAGGGTATTTCTAAATGTCTTTTTTACCATGCATTTGAAATTTTGTTCTCGTCTCGTCTCTGAATCTTTGTTATATGTTACTTTATTGCCTTCTTGCCTTTTTAAATTAAATTACGTTAAAATGGCTTTTAAATAAAATTTTATTGAAATAAATCAAAACTTACAGTCTGAACTTGACACAAATATAAATGTATTAAAACAGTGAAACAAAAAATAAATAACATAATTTCTTTAAAATATATTATAACTAAAATACTACAGACACTTTACTTTTCCATAATAATCAGCTTTAATTACATTTTAAATTCATCTGATATTTAAACTAAGCTTATAAGTAGATATAATATTCTAGATATTTAATTCCTAACGGAGTCCAGTTATTAGGTTTTTAGACTGCGTTTCTATATATATATCCTAAAAATTACACAAATAAAACAAAAAAAAAACATCTAAAATTAAAAAAAAGATAAAAAAGAAGTTGATACTTTTTTTACATTTGATAGTCTTATTAATTTAATTCTACAGGTTTCCTTAATTAATGCTATTCAGATTGTATCGGGGTCTTCAATTGTATGTTGAATTGAAACATTGTAGACAGCTCATGATTAAATGCCCACATCGTTAATACGATTTTTACGCTATCGCCGCTCAGTAGGTTCTGAAGTGTCTGGGTACACGCGATGGTCGTCGGTTTGATTTTCATCTCTTAAAATATTGTCCTTGTTCTGTTCGGATCGTGTGTTAGAATAGAATAACTACTTACTCACAATTTCTTTAAAATAAATAAAGAAGTCTTGGAGGCTTGTCGTGTTGCAGGGGCACAAAGTGTAACTATCAAACCGACTGGTTGTGGGTTCGATTCCCACTCGAGGAGATGAAATATTTACTTAT
>DWAP01000250.1:0-24527 GCA_018230625.1 Heliconius eleuchia | reverse complement strand
GTTCCCTCTGCCTACCCTGCTGTGTGCGGGATACAGCGTGAAGCTGATTAATTTTATAAATAAATATTGTAAATATTATATTTTTTGTAATTCTGATATCGTCATATTTTTTCCGAACCTACATTAACCTACAATCTATGCACAGACAAAACTAAACACCACGCCAATAGGTCATTCCATAGAAACTTTATGTAAATAATCCAAGGCTGTCTGACTTCACCTTTGCGTGATAAACCGAAACATATACAGTAGAATGTAGAAGGTAGTTGTGAAAGCGATATGATTTACGAAAGCAAATTATTCAAATGCCATACTGAATTTCGAGAAGGTTTTGTTGTGTTGTGGCGAAGTTGTTCTTTTGTTTTATTTTAAATTTATTTTAATCATTACTCATAAAACTCGTTGACTTTTATGTGTGAAATATATGTATTTTAATGAAAGTAGATCTTATAAACAAAATTTTAGTTTATTACAAGTAGAAACAAAGTGCGGCATTGAGTACCGCTACTCAAAACACAATGTCACGATTTAGGGCTATCTGAGTGAATCGGAGTGTTTTGACATTATTTTCACCATTCGGGCTATACTGAAAGAATAAATACTGCCTCAGCTAGAATTGAACTATTTAACCTCGAAAGTTAGGCAAACAAAGCCACTGACAAATAAACTAACCAGTTGTATATTTAACGATAGCGCTACAGTAATATATGCAATACAATATAAGCAATTTAATCACCATTACTGAATAATCCAAATCGACTACGTAAATAAAATTTTATTTGATTTTGATGAGACTTTACATATAGAGATAATTTGTTGAAAATAATTTTAAACGAAATATATATCGATTTATAATTATAAAATCGTTGACATTTGAGGCCGTAGAGGCGCTGGTATGCAGAATCAGACCAAGTAATCACAAAGGTATATTGTTTGAATGAACTATTTTCATTTCTTCGTTTTGTTAAGAGAGAGAAAATAGGACTTCATGAAAAGATTAATTCGGTCTGTAGTTTTCACCGAAACAGTGAGATTGAGATCTGTAATTGTAAATCGCTCTCAACTCTAAGATCGATCATACGATTTTAAGATGCTGTTATCAATCTTATATTATTAAAACGTATTCACAATTAACTTCGATCGCAGAGTTGAGGGCGGCCCAAACAAAACCATACTAAGAGAGGATTCGTCGAAATTACTAAGGGAAATCACAAATGTGAAAAACGGGTTTATCAATTTTACGTCTTAGAGTCCACTGTAACCAAATTGTGCGCGACGACCAGTATTTTGATTAAAAAGTTTTCCCACTTTGAGATTTGAATTCACATCTGCGCAGTCAGCACTTCACCAGCGCCACTGTGATGTGAGATAAAGATATTAAATGAAATTAAAATCAAAATTAAATTAGCTTCACGCTGTATCCCGCACACAGCAGGGTATGCAGACGGAACCTAGTGTTAAGACACTCAGTTCCCTACAAAGATATTATAATTTAATATAAACTTTCTACTGCATTAAGGTTGCAGTAATTAAAATGAATAATTTACGTGAATCTACATAAATTCAACGACTAAGACAAGACGATGTTGTGTTGAATGGAAAAAGCACCCCAAAAGTAGTTCATATTTCGTGATGTCAGTTCATCTTTCCTTTGAGGTGAGTGAAGTGGGGCGGTTTGAGACAACGCTCGGTCGCCATTTGCAAATGAAACACTTACTTAAGATGGCGGCCCTCGAGCTGAAAGCCGAGAAAATAATGCCCTGCTTTTCATATCTCGACGTCTTCCTCTATCGTTTTGCCCGACTTGGAGATTGTCAATCTTACAAGCCATGTAATTTAATTTTTAATTAACGCTATAAAGCGTTTTTACATTAATCTATAAAAGAAAAATAATTGCTATGCTTTATTGAAAAGACTTTGGGATTTTTTTATTTCTTTCTCGAGTAGCAATAGTGTAAAACTCTAGAAATATTTAATATTTTCTTTTCTTTGCTCTTAGTAACGAGCAGAGGCGTTAGCGGCGTTTAGTTCTACCACTGAACACGCAATGCTTCTAGAATTCGGTGGAAAGTGGGGAATGGAAGTGTCTAATGAGAACGTAGAGTCTTACAGCAGATTTTTAGGTTCCCTTGGCCCTAGAAATTGCTATGTACAGGATATAAACAAACAATAAAAAAATATATGAATTGTAAAGGGCTTGAAAAATCAAATTTATCCGCAATGAAATAAATGAAAAATCAATTTTTTTATGAAGAGGACGAATGGAAACAAAAAAATCTTAAAGGTTACATTGTTTAAGTCGAAAAATCATATCAAAAGAGACTCAAAAAGTTACATTACTTATTTATTTATACTCAGGAAAGTAACAAGATTTTCCACTATATTTTTCTAATATCGCAACGTTTGTGAGATATTACGAGAAAAAAGAAAAAATATGCAAGCTGTAGAAAAATATACATGCTATTTTAGATTGCAATTTCGTACAAAGTAACATTAGCATTATAAACGTTTTAAAATCCACAACCTGATATGGTACTGGCGTAATTTTCCACACACAGTAACACGAAGTCACGGGTGTGGTTAAAAATTCACTACAAAGTGTAGCTACTGCAGGCTATGACTCCTGTGTAGTTGGTACTAATAGTAGAGTGTAACTTTGGACGAGAAGTCCTAAATTTTTTTTTGTTAGTAATGAAAAAGAAGTACTTTTATGAGGAAGCCTTTTTTATGTTTTTTTTTCGTTTCGGTTCGTTCATTTCAATCAAATTGTTTTTATTATAATTTTAAAAATGTATACTTATACTGTATACCGTATTATGATAGGCAGAGAGAGGCTGTGAATCTAGTGTTATGACACTGCGTTCCCATTTATACACTTCAGTTCCTTCCTGATTTCTTGAGGCATTGCGTGTTGATTGGCGAAACTGTATGTAAAATGCTTTGCCTCGTTACCAGAACGAAGAAATGAAAATAAGCATTAAATATTTCTTTACCTCGAGTGGAAATGGAAGCGACAACCTGTCGCGTTTACGTATTATCGTATGCTATGCCTCTGCGCCACGACTGGCCTCATGAGTTGTTCGTTTGTCCTCCTTCCCTCTCCCAGTGCTTCCCTAACATCCCAAAGAACTCTCCATGCCAAATTTCAGATTCTCAAGTGTGCTTTGTTTGTCATTCAGATATTCACAAAGGAAAGAGTATTATAAATATACATTTATACATATAATTCTGATATTGACTATTTTGAGTTAGTTTTATATGAAAATGTGTACATAGTTAAGCATATAAGGCCAGCTTTTGCGCAGGGGCACAATCGTGCGACTATTTTTAGCACCTAAATGCCTACATTCAACAAAGATCATGATGTTCCAAATACGGTTCCAAGACAATATGACATAATAGATTCAAGCCATCTGTTTTTGGGCTTAGTGGTGTGTACAGAGTGTAGAATTATTAATGTAAAGACGACGCTTGTTAATATATGTATGTATGTATATCCTGCCTTATACACGTAACACGTGATGAAGCCAAATGTAAATGCGTCGCTCGCGTAGAATCAATATCGCACACTCCGGAACACTCGAGCGTGAATAATGTAGAAACCTTGACTTTTTGAAAAGAAATGATATAAACTTACATGTTCTTTTTTGGGTTTTTTTCAGTAAATTATGCTTTTCCTTTTTAATTTTTTATACAATGTAAACGAAACTGGTTTGGAAGCTCGATTTTGTGATTCAGTTTGTGATTATACGTGAGGAGATTATGGATATAATTATCATATTCATATTATATGTTAGTGATATGTTGTATTTAAACAAAACTTATTTAAAATAGAGATACATAATTGTAACTTATGAGTATGAGATTTGATCTGTATGATAAAATTAAAGTTAAACTTAGTTTTGCATTATATAGTACATTTTTATTGTAGAAGTAACAAGACGAAGCGCGGCCTTGATGCTTATAATATAAATATTATACTTAAAAATAACAAGAATCAACCCGTTTTATGTGTTTATACAAAAACGAGTACTCTTTATATCAACCAAAAACTTAATTAAATCTAAAGCACCTGTACGCACTAACAAAAAGACGCAACTGAATGCATACAAAAAGGGAAACTAAAACAACAAAACGTTTCACGCGTATCAAATTACAGGAATGTAAAAATGAAAACGTTGTCGAATAACAGACTGGCAACATTTATAACTGAGCCCAAAGAGAAAACCAGTAACAAATGTATTGTTCAGCTAAACTAACTCAGTACCCTGCTCCTGTCCTTGTACGGTGGGCGACGTGCAACGAACGCACTGACATTTATACTAATATTATAAAGTTGAAATGATTATTTAGTTGAACGCTTTAATCAGTATTACTAATGCTAGTATGAATTTATTTTTTGTGTTGGATAGACCCTTCATCGAGTTTTGAAATAGCTCATGTAGCCCACTGTATTTGCGTATATTCCACTGTATAGCCCAATATCACTTTCGGGCGTGAAAGAATGAGAAAGTATCATCACATTCTTAATGCCCGAAATAAATCATATAATATATACATATGAATGTTGCGACTCTTAATTGTTTCCCTACGACCATGCGGGCGCAGCCGCAGGTACAGCTAGTGGTACCTACTAGTTAGTAGCTCCATAAGGATCACGTTTTTTTCTTTTAGTGTTGACGTTCTATGCTACACTTTCCTTTCGAATCTGATACATTACGTTTTGAGTGTTGAAACTCGACGCCGCGCTTTGTCCAGCTGGAAATAAAAATAACTTTGTATATTTCATACGGCTAAAGGATATATTGCTGTAACAAAACCTATATGGTAGGGTGTACTCGTACTTAACAGAACGAAGTCTATTGTAACCGTTCGCAGTCATAACAGCCCCGTGTTGGTTTACTTATACTTAGTACGTGTGTGGGTTAGGGTTGTCAGACAAAAGAACTTTTATTTAGAAGAGTAAGTTTTTTACGTACGTAACCTAAAAGGATTTTGGTATTTTATTTTAGTTTTGTTGCTCTTGCTGTTTGTGAAATAATTCAAGATTTTTTTAATTAATCACTCCGTTACTTTATTTTGAAAATGTTTATCGTTATTTAAAAAAATACGTACTCAGTAGCATTTTCAACAAATATTGAAATAAAAAGTAATATTACCATATATAAAAAAATTAAGGTATGTATTCGTACCTTCCAAAAGCTTTTAAAATTCTAAAATGTGACTTTCCATTAGGCATTGTTTCAAGAATCAAGGCCAGTGTAGATACATATAGGGAGAGAGTTCATTCAAAATTCAGGCGACAACCCTACATCAAAGTGCAGAGCCATGATTACAACAAGACGAAATGAAAATGGCTGGTTGTTCGCGACCGGGAATGAACACTGAACTCAAAATGTCTTCACAAAAGGTTATTGCTCAAAAGAAAGTCAAGGGATTGAGTAATAACTCGTTGCTTGTACTGATACTAGATTTTTTGTATTGAAATGTTGATTGTAGATTTCTTATGATTATTTCTTATTATCTATATTTCCATCAGAATATTATTGAGACGTAGTTAAGAAGTATGCTTTTGGGCAATGGACGTGGATTCAAATCCTAGCTAGGAGAATATATCTTAAATATATAGTTCTATTCCTAATCAAAAGAGTTCATATACCGCATTATAGGCATCGATATGTCTGTAGGAGGGGGCGCAAAGTGGAGAACGTCAGTTTTCTACTCTCTGCCTAGGTATGTAAAACTGTTAAACATTATATATACAAATAGACTATGTCAACTTATTTTTTTTTTATCTTCATATAAACCTAAGTAGTAATATAAATATAATACATTATAAATTAAGAGCCGCATTAGGCCATGTCGAGGCTCTTGGGTACATGTAAATCCCCGTTGGAAAGCGAAACAGGTTTTAATAGACAACAACAAGACGTTGTATTTATTTATATTTGGAGCTCCCACGAGGTCGAGGGCCCGGAACCTCGTGTGAGCTTATAGTAAAGACGGAACTGTTTAGGACCTTGCTTTACAAATTAAATTTATTATTGTTCTATATTAAGTATTTTTCTATATGTATAGAAATCTATACATATAGAAAAAACTGTGGCACATCGCTGTCTGTACATGATTTAAAAAGTGCAAGTTATATTTTTTAATGTTTATAAAATCCCGTAACACTGTAACAACTTTCCAATCAACAGAGCTCAAACAAACGTACTTATTTATTGTGAAGCTTCAATAAACATTTCTTATTCAGAATCACAAGCGATGGATGTAAATAACAATGTCTTTGTAATTTCTGTTTCATAACAATCAATATTTTCGTTTACATTCCTTTTATATTGGACGCACCAAAAGAATATTGAACATTTTCACCGACAAAAATATTGAAATATTGAAAATGTTATGAATGATTTGTACAATTTTTGCAGTGTGCGCTCTAGTTATTCGAGACTTTTTAATATAAGGATTATTTTTGCCTTCATTTTTTGCATATGGTCTTTGTTGAAAAAAAAATTAAATATTTTCGAATTTACAGAACTGAAAATGGATGAAAAAGGTAGTTTTCTGGTATTTTTTTTTTGAGATGTATGCATTTTTATACTAATACACAAAAATTGGGCACTACCGTATATGTATATAATATCTTTTAATAAAAAAAGAAGGACGAAGAAAAAAGTGAAGAACGAAGTGATTTGTCATTTATATTGTAAAAAAATAAGATTTTTAATAGTATTTGAAAGTATATCCGCATACGCACAGATTTCTAAATTACTTTATTGTGGTCTATAATCTTCGATCATATTTTCTTTATAAAACATTCCCTGTATTTATGTCCAGTACGACAGGCCAATATCACGGTCAATTTAGTTGTTCTCTCGTAGAAAATGGCTGGTTTCCTTGTGTGCTCATTTTAAAAACGACAAAGTGTATTTCTGAGCGTGGCTTTGACTATGAGAAATTATCTTTTATGACCAGGTAATTTTGAAAGAGGAAAACTTAAATGTTAAAATTAATTTAAGGCTGTCGTGACACAAGCTTGTGACTGTTAACGCGGCTGTTGTGGCTTCGATTCCCACTCGAGGGAATGAAATGTTTAATATTTTCATTTTATCGCTCTGATAACAAGGGGAAGCGTGGCTTTGAATATCATCACTCAACACGCAATGAGTTGAGAATTTGGCGGAAAGTGAAGAACAAAGTATCTTAATGGAAAACAGAGTGTCTTAACCTAGTGGGGTTTCCAGGTTTTTCTACCTACCTTATTATGTGCAGGATACGGCGTGAAGCTAAAAAAACTAATTTATTTAAAATTAATGAAATTGATCTGCGAATGTGGGACTAGTTAAACACTTTGTTTTTTTCTTCATCTTCACGCTGTATCCCGCTATATAGCAGCTTAGCTAGGAAGAACCTAGTGCTAACTATACTACTGCGCTAAAACAGCTCCAATTAAATAATTTTCCTTTGACTAGTTTTAAACTATATTAATATACTATATATATACTAGCGATGTGCGTACACAAAACCAAGATAAATTTTATTAAATACCGAAACATTTCAATGGCGTGCAGAAATTGCATGTAAAATTTATATTATATAAAGTTAGCAACGTTGCCTCTCATCCAAAGAGGTTATACTCTGCGATAATGTGCGGAAAATGTGTTGTTAACCTGCACTAAAATTTTAAACGCGCCCCAGTTCACTTATAACACATGTATGTATGCGAGTTAATTAAACTTTTTATGCTACATTTAATAGATTTTATTTGAAACTTTTGAATTTAAAATCTATAAAGAAAACAAATATAGTATTATGGGTAGGAGGAACCTAGTCATTTCCACATTTTCGAAACATAGGGTGTTTAGTAACGGAACGCAACGCCAAAAAAATCTATACAAAATTATTCTTAATAAGTATAAATAGTCCGTAACTGGACAATTATAAAATATACTATATGTAACTATTTTATTGGAATATCGATATCTAAACATGATATTTAATATAAAATCCAATAATTTTCGGTTCCCTCTGTCTACCTGTCTCTCTTTACACTAGGTTCCCTCCGTCTTCACTGGTATACGCGGGATACATCGAGAAGCTTACAAAAGTTTGAGCTACGAAAATATTAACGTACGTATAAAATAGACGCTAAAATTATAAGCATACATGTGTTCTTAAGAAGCTGTACAGTGTAAATACATATACAAAAGGCTGTACGAAGTTAGACCCGCGACAAAGGTGCAGCCCCGTTTTAGAGAACCTTTCAGATAGCTGGGAAAATGTCAGTTTTCCCGCATACTGTTATGCACGCCACGCGTACAAACAAAATTATAATAGAAAATTGAAACTTACAGTCTTTTATCACACGGATTTTTATTAAGTTACTGACTCATTGAAATAGAGAAATATTTTTCCTATTCCTCCGCCCTTTTCGTCACGTTTTAAGCAGTAAATAGAAATCTTAAGATATCAGTTTTTTTTATTATTTAGAAGAATGGTAGAGTAAGTTGATTATATTTTTTTTCATCAAATATATTCTGTATTATTAATAATAATGTACTCTAGTAATTTATTAGATACTTAGGTACATAAACGTAAATTTCTTTCGCTATTGAGTTTTGTACTATGAATAACTACGAAATAGCACTCACTGACTAATCATGCAACCGTATGAACTACTTATATAACGAAATAACGAGAAGTGAAGTCTTGGGAAGGGAACTTGGGAAATTGTCTCACGAAAACGGTAGAAAAGCAGCTTTAGAAAAGTTCAAAAACTTGTGTGTTCTCAAGAAAGTATTACTGCTGTAAAAAATTTAAATATTCTAGTATCAGCAATGGGAATCAATTCACTTGAAATTGATTCCTTTTGCTTCTTTGCTTTCCTATAGTGACAGACCACTCTGTATTCTTTGAGTTTTGTATTAAAAGAAAATTTTAATAATCGTAAATACTTTACATTTGTGAGATAGAAAGAACAGTTACATCGAAAAAGACCGTGGAGATTGACCCAACAAACTCTTTACCTTTATAATATTGATATTACATATTATAAAGTTTACCTCCTTTAATCGGTAATCTGACAAAAAAATATATGAAAAGAAATACGTAAGTTCTAGTTCCTGAGATTGGTCAAATAAACAAACTCGTCAGGTTTATAATATAAGTGTAGATAGCATTTCCCTCACTTGAGATTGCCATCTATCACAAGCAACCGTCTGCCTGTTCACATAAAATCCGGGGTCAATTTTACTGCGAACCTTCGACATGAATATCAAATGAACATGTATTGTTAACTTGTCCCTTCAATCGGAAGTGCTTGATAGTTTAATTTATATCAGAGCTCAGTGATACCTCTTTTCTCGATACCCTTTACAAGAAGATATGGAATAATATAATGGATATCAAGGAATTATATTTGTTGACGTCGTCTCGCAAGGGCGCACATGCGTGTGATTGTGAACGCGACGGTTGTGATGACGGTTTGCATTTCCTCGCTCTGGTAACATGGCAAAAAGCGGCGTTAAGTTTCGCTACTCAGCGTACTATGCCAGAACTATACAAGAATTCCGCGGAATAAGTGAGGAACGGCAGTTTCCTAATGAGATCGGATAAGAAAGTTGAATTAATCTATGCTTGAACTATAAAGCTGAAGAATTTGTATGGTTTAACGCTCTTATTTCAGGAGCTATTAGTTCAGATTGAAAAATATTTGTGTGTTGGATAAAAGTAAAATAAAATATATATATGTTTACACAAGCTGAAAGTATATGGTGTACATTGATATGTTTGTTTGAAGACTATGCGTACCGAACTCACTACCATCTGTCAACACGAAATGTATCGGAAATGGACGGAAAATGGGGAACGGAGTGTCGTAACACTAGGTTCCCTCTGCCTACTCTACTTTGTGACGTGAAGCTCAACCGTACTCAAATATTAAAATTTTGTAAATAAATGGTAAATATTTCGTTATAAATGCTTTTCATAGTTAAATGTCCAATAAAATAAAAATTCATTCAACCAACTGGTACATTCCAGCTGGTAAATTTAATAATCGCGGCCTCAGTGTCGATGCGAGAGTGTAACGAGCGCCGATGTTCCGGGAATCTTTTAGGGGTTAAACGCAACATCATGTACTGTCATTAACCCGTTTTGTAATATTTAATTTATCGTGGGTCTATGTTTGTTTTGTTTGAAATAACTTTGCATATTTAAGAAAAGATTAAAATGTGTATTTTATTGTCGTGCTGCCAATTGCTGATTGTATATATATGTATTTTTAAAATTTACGAGACCTTTAGTATTTTGTGGCAGAACTGTATGCTGCGCTCTGTCTCGTCACGACAGCGAAGTAATGAAAATAATACATTCCCCGAGTAGGAATCGAACACAACAGAATCAAGCTTACAGTCAGATCCTTTGCCAATGCGCCAGGACGTATTAAATATTATTATTTAAAAGAAATTGACATAATAAATAGTTGTTATGAATTGTACACGACACTTTTGCGTTTGGAGCTCTGTAGCTTTAAAAAAATCGTAATTTTAATATTATTTTCTATCGTAAAAATCATAATAAAAAGTAATATTTCAAATTATATTTATAACCGTATGTTAATAGATACAACTATGTAGTGAAACTGATCTATATGTAAAATCTGTTTAGCATTTTAACCTCGAGACTGCCAAACCGACGACGCCGACCACTGCAATACCAATCTTAGCTATTGCCAGACTTTACTCAGCACAACTTTGTCGACCATTCCTTTATTTGCCCCTACAGTACCTGTAGTATACGTATCGGCAAAAGCAAATGAAATGTATCACAATGTTTACTTTTAATGTGATTTTTACCGGTAAATTATCTTTAGGCCAGTCGTGGCGCAGGGCACAAAGTGTGACTGTTAACCCTACAGGTTGTGAGTTTTTTTCCCACTCGAGGAAATGAAATATTTCAATGTCTTCGCTTTGGTGTCGAGGCACAACCGCGTCGTCGTCTTCCGCCACTTAATACGAGTACCTCCAGAATACGGCAGAATATAGGGAACGGAGTGTCTTAATGCTAAATTCCCTCAGCCTGACCTGCTGTATGTTAAAATTCAGTCTGTCCATTCGTTACTTTCCGCTGAAATTTTGGAAACGTTTCGTGTTGAGTGGCGGATCTCGCGGCGCTTTATATTGTTAAATGAATATATGTATATATATATATATATATATATATATATATTTCAAGTGCGAATCGACGCCACAACTGTATTGGCGCAGCGGCACAGCATCTGGCTGTAAAAACACGATGGTTGTGAGTTTGAGAACAACACGCGTCACGTTTCACCACGCATCTTCCCTACAATTTGCTGGATAGAGCAGCGCGAAGCTATCTTTTTTATTAACTTTTACAATTTTAATATTTAAACTAATAAATCGACGATGGTCAAAAACTTCAATTAATGCAACCAATTTAACATTACGTGTATGTAGACTCCTTGGCAGTTATCCAAATGACGGGCTCCTGCGGCTTCCATACATATTTTACATGCACTTTACGCTTGGGGCCTCATGAGTAATGCAAGATTAACATATTAGTTGAATAGAGCGTCATAATTTATGTATGCAGCCTTGTAGCTTAGTAAATTATTATATAAAGTGATATTGTCTCTTAAGATCTTAAGAGGCATTAAATGTGTTGATTTTATTGTATATCAATTAAAATAAACGCAATTTATATTCACCATAGTAATTTTGTTTTTATCTCTTTCTTGTGTATATTTAATATAACGAAACTGAACAATCTGTTTGATGAAACACTCTTTCCTCAGAAACTACAGGTTCAAATTGCAAAAACATCAAAGTCCAGGTATAGCCAGCATTTAAAATTTCTATTTTGCTGAAAAATCATTCTTAGAGAAACCGCGCTTCATTTAGAAAGATAACCTAAAAAATAACTGTAATTTTATTTTTGTTTCAGACATTCCATACTTAGAATTGGCGGAGCCAGACGAAGGGTATCATGGGTTGATCCGGGAAAACGAGACCCTCGTGGAGGTGACACCTGCTATCCGCGCGAGGGGACCCCTTTGCTCGTTCCTCATTCTAAATAACAAACACCATGGAGAAGCGCCTTTTGAGGTTAGACGTTGCGTTTTACTTAGTTTTAAAATATTTATAAATATTAAGAAGATAGCAAATGAGCCCCAGCGGCACAGTGCCTCATTGTCAACGCGATGGTTGTGTGTTCGATCTCAACTCGGGGAGTAAATTATTTTTAGTTCTTCGTTCTGTTAAAAGATGAAACGAGGCTTTTACTTTTAACACTCAACACGCAATGTCAAAAAAATATATATTTTTTTAGCTTCACGAACTTATATATTCTGTACCATAACCAAAATAATTTTATGTGGTTCAAATGACGTTACGACATCGCAAAGGGACTTGCTGTGCTCATTCTTCATTCTGAATAATAAGCACCACGGGGAAGCGCCCTTTGAGGTCAGGGATTCAATTGGGTTAGTTAATTTATAAAACCCTCCGAAGATTATTCTAAACGTATAGCTAAGCTAGGTAGGGTATATTCAGCTTGATTTTGGGAAAAAATATTGCTGCTTACGTATTACGTTTAATAATATCAGGAACTAATGAGTCGAATAGATTTTTTTTGTATTTATCATAGAAGGCTATATTGCATGACAGTAGGGCTACCTCTACTAGAAGCTGAGCTGCAATGAATACTTTTGCAAAGTTTTAGAACTTAGGATGCGTGGTTCGTAGGTACTCGTAGCTATTTCCATTTTTGACCTCGCAAGCGAAACATCTAATAAAGGCTAGGAATTTATTAAATCATTTAAAAACTTAAATAATTTAAATTTATGCACATTTCGTATGGTGCCAAAAAGATAGAGAATGAAACGATAAAATCTCTAAAGAGTAGTAAAACATCACTCCGATCTTCAATTACCATAAATTTTTGGATATTTGTGTTAGGAGACAACATGTAAGATTGCATTTTGTATAAACAGTAATTGAAATTATTGTGAGTAATTATTAAGCACGGCGTTAAGCTCCGTCATTCGGAGTGTGCGTGGGGAGAAGGGAGGGGAGTGTAACACAGGCACTGTTACTGGTAAAACTGAGTCCTACCCACCTAAGGTGGAACTCGCCATAATTACCAGTTCTTATTCACCAAAATGTTTTGTAAACACTAATTGGAATTGTCGAAGACGTCACCGACACTTACTAATGAGATTCTAATAAGCTGACTTCAACTAGAGCACACGTGTTCTTGTGGGAACAGTGCCAAGGTACAGACGATTTTCGTTTGGATATTTGGTTTTTTTTTTTGTTAAGAAAAAGATCTACAATTTAATCGGTAGATTTTAAGTACAAAGCGGTGATTTTTTTATCCGTTTTCTTTAAATATTTTTCTATCCATAATACCTAAGAGTTTCACGCTTCACGCTGTGTTCCGCGCACTGTAGGATAGGCAGAGGGAAGCTTGTCGTTAGGACACTCCATTCTCCATTTCAACTAACATTTTAAAAATGTTAACAATATCCCAAAAAATATAGAAAATATAATTTTATTTCCAAAACTGCTTTTTACTCATTTGTTTTATAGAATTCTTAGTTAAGCATAAATATTAATTATAAATAAAAAATAAATAAATCTGCTCTACCCCGCACACAGCAGGGTAGGCAAAGGGAACCTAGTGTTAACACACTCCGTTCCCTACTTTTTGCCGAATTCTGGAGGCATTGCGTGTTGAGTGGGTCAACGCCTCGTTTTGCCTCGACACCAAAACGAACAAATGGAAATATAAATTTAAGTAAATATTTCATCTCCTCGAGTGGGAGTCGAACCCACAACAAGTCGGTTTTACAGTCACACTTTGTGCCTCTGCACTGACCTCTATTATTATAATTAACATATTAGCCCGATTTCAACATTAACCACATAAATTGTCATTCTCGCGCAGTAGAACGACCTCTGTTTATAACCTGAGAAAGTAGTGTCGTCGAGACACTCCTTTACTATATGGTTAAGCTAAAAACAACATTAAGTTATACGTTCCAATCTCATCACGTCCGATATCTTATCCTATCGGCATAGCTTGACAGTTGTCTCAACTTGTATTGATATCTTCGTGATCTTTTTATTTAGAGTTTAGTCTATAGATCTATCTAAATATAAGCTATTCAGAGTAAAATACAAAACGGGGACTTCATTTGTTGAACCAGACAGCGTGGTTGATTGAATTTTGATGACATCCAATACACTCGATACCTATAGTATGTATTCGAATTCGATACAATATAAATGTGTATTGCGCGACGCTATGATCAAAGTGCCATGAATATATATATATACAAGTGCGTGTTTGGGAAAACGCCTATTGGCGTTTCTGTGACATTTGGAGACCCTTATGTTTAAATTGTATTGAAAATTTGGCGTCATGGCGAATGATATAGCGAAAGAGATAGGTTTGAAATGTTGATTTCTCTCGTTTTAGATTATATTTGTAGTAGATATTTTTGTTTAAATTATATTAGTAGATATAGATTCGATATTCGTTTAAATTAATGTTTACTGTCAAATAAATAATGACGGCATTATTTCACAGTGACAGTCCGATTGTCAGCGCGGTTGTAAGTTCGATTCCCATTCGAGGAAATGATTACTTTTTTTTCATATCCTTGTTCGAGACATTCTGTTTCGCTACTCAACAAAATGTCTCTGTCACATATATGCGAGAAATAGATAGTGTAAAGCTGATATTGTGTTCAAATTGTGCTACTTCTATATAAACAAATAGCTATTGTAATACATTTTGCGCTTTATGATTGGCATGCCCTCTGAATGGCTCCAGCGACCGATTGGTTTCATAGTCCTTCACAAAGGTTGTTAGGCGCGTATCATATGATAGCTCTTTTCAATTTAGACTCTATTGAAAATAGTTTGGACGCTTCTATCAAGAGTTGTTGAGTTGTCGAAAGTATAATTCTAAACGTAATAAAGTTGATGTGGCGTTAATTTGGATTTGATATGGATTTTTTGAAAAATAAGCCTGTTTGTGTGGTTGAAATAGTTTAGGATTTAAATGTAAATATGCTGATTATTTGTGCTGATTTAGGTTAAATAAATAACTCGTAAGGCGTTGGTTTACTTGTTATTATATTTTCCCTTTTTTAACTTATGTTATATTTGATTTTTGTTAAGTGAACAAGTAAGATTCAACTTGTATCGCGCATATAGCAGGGTAGGCAAGTAAGTCTTACTTAGTGCTTAGACACTCCGTTCCACACTTACTTAGTGAATCTCAATGATGCTAAAATACTAACAATTATTCATCAAAAATTGCAGATAAACGCATTTGCCAGATGACAATTAAAAGCATTTCATCAAAACCGAGCCTCAATAACGTTTAGAACTAACACATAATTTCCCACGGGAAATTTACACCAGCGCGATATTTTAACGAAATATGTATTTGCCTTTTACAAGCTGCAAACTGCGGCCACTCAGGACTGCAGTTCTGGAGGCTACAAGAAATATACTTGTACTTCATATGAAATTGCATTTTTGCTGAAATAGTAGCTGAGAACATTGTCTGTATTATTATTTTTTTTGTTGTAAAAGTAATGCATTGTTTGCATTTTATTGGAGCCACACAAACTTAACCCACCACCCCAGACCAAGACATGAGTCACTTAACACGCTATGTCACGATATTTGTGAAAAAGTGGGAAACGGAGTGTGTGTTTTACTAGGTTCCTTCCGCTTAACCTGCTCTACGGGCTAAAGCGTAAAGCTATTTTTGTACAATGAGGTAAACAGCTTGTCCGCTTTCCTCTGAAAGTTCCAGATTATTTGGCGGAACTCAACCCCGCGCTTTGTCTACGAGAGCAAGGAAATAAAAATAAATGTCATGTGCCTAATCATTTCGGGTATCGAATCCACAACCGTCGCGCTTATTTCGGATCGTATCTTTCTACAAAACATTACATAGATCTTCTCTCTATTATTATTTACTTGGAACCACGAGCAAAGTCACAGTCTTACCTACAATCCGCAATAAATCTGGCATTACATTCGGGCGAATGGTGCAAAAATATTTATTCAATTTATTGCATCTTCCGTTTCGCAAAGTTTGGAAACTTCAAAACGTATCACTTCAATATTATTTATTGGTTCAGATTTATCACAAAGTTTGTTATTTGAAAAATGCCTTCGAGGTTTTTTAGCTTTTGGGTTTTATTATTTTCTTCTCGTTATGCTTCGGTTGGGATGCCAAAAGTTTTTACACCGGTTAGTCACTGTAAACCTTATTTTTAACTCTTTTATGTTGACAACTGACGATCATGCATCTTGCATGAGTTTAATTTAAAAATTTAAACTAAAACTAAACTATTATTCGTATTGAATTTGTTCACTTTTACCTATTATGCTGTGAGTATAATAGGTAAATGTGAATAGTAAGTAGTTAATGGGAACGTAAATGTCATTGAATCGTATTTGACATGTGGATCTTACATATTGCTTATTTAATGCAATCATCGGATGTTGGGTAAATTGAAATTAAACAACTGCCTACAAAGAAATTGAAACTAATCATAAGAATTCCTTAAAAACATTTCGTGCGCGCTTTCATTTCATAAAATTTGTATGTGCAATTTTTTTTTCTTATGTTTATTTTATTTTTCTACTTAGGTATACATATTTTGTTAAAACATATAGTATTTAAACATCGTTGAATCTTATTGAATCCACCACTCATCTCGCTATGACGGTGGTACCCTCGGGGGGTGTAGGGGTATTACACTATACAAGTAACAATGAACGGATAGACGCGCGACAAGTCGAACGCTTACGCAGATCGTGCCTCTCTATCGTTTGTTCTTCGCTCTCTCTCGCTTGCACGCTCGGCTCAGGTGAAACGTGACAATGAGTCATGCTTTTTCGTATGTGCAGTGGGTCGTCAATTTATAAGACTTAATAAATGTAATAACTACTATAATAAAATTATAAGCAATCGTACATCAAAGATATAATACTATTAATTGAAATAGAACTCTATAACTATAGCAGTATTTACATCGACAGTTTTCACGATACTCTTTCTCCGACCGACCTCCGAAGGGCTTACAGAGTTATTGACTTCTGAACTCGCAGAAAGTTTTCGCTAAATGTTTTACGTTTTCGTTCGACGGATAATCAAATTAATTTGTGTCTATGATCAAATATGTAGTGTCGTTGACTTGGAAACTTCGATATATGGATAAGTGACTAATAGGTCTACATAATATATGTGTATGTTGTACATACTCTATATCTATCCTAGATGCCGTTTCGGGAACCACTTATCCATATGATATCTGGTTTTTATCTACTCCCTTTACTATATAGGTTTAATCAGAATATATACCTAAAAAATACAAAAACAAATTTGTTAAACTAAACTTAATGTTGTAAACTTAATAAGGTCAAATATAATGTTACATCAAACAACCGCTTAAGCGGAACACGGTGTTTCTCAATAAAGTTCTTAAATTATTGGAAGCGATCATGTTAACGTTTATACTTTAAGGTAACAGAATATCTGCTTGTTAGTAGAATTAATAGCAATTTGAACAACTGAACTGAGTCTCATTAAAACAAAGTTATGAAAATGATATAGTTAACTTCTTTTATGTATCGCTTTAGGACTGAAATTACATCTCACCGATAAACTATGAAGGTTCTATTTTGTAAACTTTATGAAGAGACAAGTAAATTTTTTTGTTTATTGTTAAATATATTCCTATACCTGACGCTAATTTATTCTTTTTGGATTTTTTCGGACTTAGTAAAGTTTTTTGAATGTAGATCCGTGTTTAGCTTTTCACTATTTGAAGAAGGAAAATAAATATATTATTTTTTAAACTACTATCGTTGCCTTCATAGCGAGACAATCAACATGCCGTGGTGAAGAGACCCAGTGGTACAGCCATAAAACACATAGTCTCACTGTAAATCTCGAAGAAAAGTGTCTCTTTTGGAGTGTAATCACTAGGGTAGGAAAATTAACATACTACCACTATTTTTGTAAGAGTTCTTTGCTTATATTATTTTAGACATCACTTACTACTAGTTTTGTATGGTTTATTATTTTTTATTCCTAAAAAGGCTCACTCATTCATTTAACATTAACATTTTCAATTCATGTTCATATTTATTCAGCTACCAGCTTTGCTATATCTAAAACATTAATAGTTAAAATTAAATAACTATGAATTCAATTCTACAATATGCAGAAAGATAGGCATCCTTTTTATGCTGTCAATATCATTCTACTTTAAAGCGTGAAACACAATAAGTTTTAGAGCAACATCTTTATTGGTCTATTTTATTCCGTCACGCCGTTTTATGTTACAAGACAACGAGTAACATCGTTCGATTACGTATCTACGTGTACCGTTATACCGTTATTGGTCGTTACTTTGTTAGATTTATTTTAGAACTAGCGACCCGATTCGGCTTCGCCCGCTTGTACTTCGAATTTTTTTTATCATGTTACAAAATCACGAAACTAGTACAGCTAGTTTCGTGATTTTGTAACGTTATCTATATTTTTAAAGATTATATATACATTGGAAGGTAAAATTTCAATCAAATCAATAAATCTCTTATTATAGCTATAGCGAAATGATACGGAAAGTTTGCCTAAACGCAATATTCCCTAAAACTGCATTTATATAGGTTAAACCGTTTCTGAGAATGGCTTGAACAAACCTACTGACAAACTGGAACGGAAGGTAGAAATTTGTGACAAGACTTTTTTTACCTTAGACATGATATCAGATACTTTTGAATTGCGTCACCGCCGTACATTGGTATACTTAAAGTGTTCTGTTTTCTTTATAACTTTCGAATGCTAGTCTTATGAAATAAATATAATAGTTTTTATGGCTGTCGTCTTCTTGTCGTCTTCTTTGTTCCGTCACCTCATTTTATATTACAAGACAGCATCTAACAACGCTCTGTTACGTGTCTTTGGCAACCTGAGATAAGATTGGTTGTGATTCGTAAGTTGTTAGATTTGTTTTAGAATTGGTCTACTCACCTTGGTTGCTTCTTTTACCTTTTTATTATATGTATATTTATGATAATAAGCACGTTGTATCCCGCATATAGCAGGGTAGGCAAAGGGAACCTAGTGCTAAATTCATCAGATCCCCACGCATGCCGGAGTTGAGTTCTGAAACTCATCACCGCGCTTAGTCTTGTTATCATAACTAGAAAATCGAAAACAGAAATTGAGAGCAATAACTAAAAGGCATGGAGGTCCAGTTGTTAATTTAGAAAAAAACCCCAAAAAAAAAAACTAACATAAAGTATAGATTTCGTATATTTATACACTGCATACTTAGGTAAGATCTAAGTAAGGAACAGTATTATTTATATACATAGTACCTACATATAACAAGTGATTCACATTTCTGGTTAGACACTAAAATAGATGCGATGTCGACGGTCGGTCGCGACACGCCCGATCGATATCTACCTGAGAAGCTATATTTATTTGTGGGAGAAGTTATTTTATTTCAATCGACTTCAACTTCAACTACCACTGCATTCCGCATATAACAGGGTAGATAGAGGGAACTTGAGGCATTGTGTGTTGATTGGCGCAACTAAACGCCTCCGCCTCGTGACCAAAGCAAGGAAATGAAAATATTGAATATTTCATTTCCCTTAGGGAGAATCGAACCCATAATTGAGCCCTAGCCGCGTGTACAGTCGTACGTTTATGCCTCTCACTCTGTCATATCTATACTTATATATTCTTTATAAGTCGTATTCGTATAAGGAATACGAAAAAAAGTATAAACGGTTAGTTAATAAAGATGACGTGTAATGGGTAAAATGGTTGGTTAACATAGACGAAACTCTATACATATAAATAAAATTGAAACACTCATCTATATAAATATAAAACACGCAAATATGTTGATATTTGTGTTTTAATATCAATTTAGATACAAACAATAATAAATAAATTAATATGATCATTTTCTTTTTTAGATAATGGTAATAGACGAGAACGAGGCGCGTCTGCGCGTGCGCTACCCACTCAATTGCGAGAAACGGCGGAACTACAAGTTTGACATCGCCGCTGTGGGATGCGACGGCTCTTACTCGAACACGTAAGTTTAATGTTTTTTTTAAATTTAATGTTGTATCCATATAACAGTGTAGAAGGCAGGGGGAATCTAGTGTTTAGACATAATCTAGTGTTCGACATCTTTCGAGTTGCGGAGAGAAAATAATTCAATTGTCCCTTTGAGAATTTAACCCACATCTACCGCTGCGCCACGACGGCCTTAATAAATCTTTTGGCTTCAGCTATTAAAATAATCTATTAAAGATGTGTATTCTTTGAGTCTCTTTTCGATTATCCGGTAATGACGTATGGAACATTCATTCCGTATGATAAAATATGTTTTAAATAGAATGTTTTATTATTCTGTAATATCCTTACTTTAATTTGTAGAGTAAGCTAGTCATATTTCTGAGTGCTCAAATTTAGATGAAACTCTAGTCGAGTGATCGTTAGAAATCAATTCTACAATTCTCCTCATTTTTTTATATTCCTTATTTATTCAATTTTTTTTATTCCAGTGTCCCGGTGCACATAACAGTGACCGACGTAAACGAATTCGCGCCAGTATTCAGCCAAGCAGCGTACGTACGCTCCGTAGACGAAGGCAAGCTGTACGATGAGGTCGTACGCGTGGAAGCGACAGACAGGGATTGTACCCCGCGGTATGGGGACGTGTGCAAGTATGAGATACTGAATGATGGGGACCGCAGCCAACCATTCATTATTGATAATGAGGGTAATTCGAGATTTGTATTGTATTACGATTTTTAAATAAAGAAGAAATAAGATCGTTGTTTATATTTTTTTATAATTTGCGCGTTAAAAGGAAATTTACTTGTAACTTGTAAATTTATAAATTTGTGAAATAGGGAACATTCTGTTAGTTATTTAAGTATAATTAATAGGTATAGAATTGCCAATTGTGTTCCAGTTAACAACAAAATAAAAATAAAACAAACATGATTGAATTTGAAAATTATTGTAATTTTAACATAAATAATCCTTTTACAGGTGTGATCCGCAACACAGAGCCTCTAGAGTACGACAAATCGCACAACCACATCTTGTCGGTAGTTGCGTACGACTGCGGCATGATGCAGTCCGCGCCCGTCATGGTCACCATCAAAGTGAATAAACCTTGTCGCGCTGGGTGGAAGGGTAAGTAGGGGAAGCAATGGGGTAGGAAATAATGAATATTCAGTGTATTGATATGTATATATTATATTACTACTACTATTTTGTAGAGATAAAATAGAAACTACAAAATTCTAAGAATTTATTGTTATTATCCTTATTATCAACGCGACGTTTGTGGATTAGATTCGCGCAGAAATATAACGAAGCAGCAGAAAAAATAACGCTGGCGAAATTTGAGATAATAATTACACTAAAAATTAAAAATAAACTAATATGTTGACATCTCTTGATTCGAAACAGATTGAATGGCTTATATTATTATTTTATATGTACATAGGGATGTATACAAAACTTTCATGTTATGAAATGACATCAAAAGGCTCTTTTCTCTTAAAAGTACAGAAGTTTCAAAATTATACATAAAACTTTAGCTCGTTATAAACTCAAACAATTAAATAAATTATACGGATTCGTCTTCATGCAAACCATATATATGTTTGTATGAATATGTATGTATAAGTTAGGAGAATGGAAGTCATCAAGGTGCAATTAAGGCGTTACTGCTTTTTGTAGGAAAAATATTTGGAGAATGATTGTAACTAAAATAAACAAGTGATAGTGTTTAAGAGATATTTTTTTTAACCACACTGTTTTTATGATAGAAAATACGGTTTTTTTATTTACATAACATATGTTCTGCAATTAGTTTAGGCAGAGTAGCTTAGAAAAAAAGTTATGACATATACTTAAAAAAAAAGAAACCTCCGATATAAAAAAAAACTCTTACTTACATCCTTTTATCATCTTAAATAGAGCTGATGATGATATTAAAGCAGTTGAACATATTTTCTTGAATTGTCTACTCTAGATTAAGTCACCTTTGAAACAAGAAACATAAATTTGAATCGGCTCATCTATTTGAGAGTTACAATGTTGCAGACGTACAAACACATAGAAGTCAAGCTTATAACACCCCGCTTGTTTTAAGCCTCTGAAGTATACTTCACGGGCTTAAAACGAATATACTAAACAAGTTATTCTATAAGTTTCACTATTATCATTTCACGTAATGTCTCTAACTCATCGATTATGTTCTAGGTCTCGCAGAGCGTGTAGACTACGCACCTGGTACAGGTCCTCTTGCTCTCTTCCCTGCTGCAAGGTTGGAGGCGTGCTCTAGCGACGAGAGGTGTCCAGGAGTCACCAGGATCCAGGCAGCGGTCACTTTGCAAGCTTCCAGAGCTGGTGTAGCTTGTGACAGAGATACTTATACATTACATTCTCAGAGGACTATTTGCGGTAGGTTGCAGAGCCATTAATGTTTGAATATTTTGACGAAGTAATGATAATGATAAAGATGATACTTATATTAATTGCTTACATATATGCATAATATTGGAGTTATATTTTTAAATTACAGGCTTGGATTCTAAAACTATCGATCTCCTTCCAAGTCCCGGTGCCGGCAATGAATGGGCCAAGTCTCTGAAACCAGACTCAGGTATGCAATTATTCCATACAATCTAAAAAGACAGATGGAAATATATATTAGATTATATCTTTATGATATTTTATCATATCACTTAATTGTAACATGTATTATTTATAATAATAAATTATGCACATTTATTGTACGTTTGTAACTCATTTGATATATTTACGTTCGTTTAGAAACTAACCAAATACGCTAGAATTTAGATCGACACTGTATTAATTCGGCTATAACTTCGTGCCTAAGTTGAATACCGCAGGAACTTAGCCGAAAATGCTCGTCTACAGTCTATGTGCTAGAATATCTCTAGAGATATGTTAATCTGTAACCATATTTCCTTATCGCTTCAGACATTGATCTATATGCATGATGTATTCGGTGTCTGTTTGTATGTTATATGGCTGTGATAAAGGTGGCCATTTATGTACGTAATTGTACATTTAGAAGGAAAAACTTCTCATCAGGTAGACGACTAGTATCTATTTCACCCAAGTTAGATTGCGGAAAAATGTAACTGACACGCCTAAAAATTATAAAATAAGAAACGAAACAGAAAGTAGTTATAAATAAAATATAATTAACAACATACCAACTACACTTTAAAATAAAACGAATTATGATCAAAACATTAATGCCTTTACTGCACATACAGGGCGCGATGGGGAGCAAATATTCGAATTCGACGGTGAATCCACATCAGCTGTGGTGCCGGAGACAATCCTGAAGCATTCCCTTGGATCCACCTTCTCAATCAGTACCTGGTTGAGGCATGCTCCTCCACCAGACCATGACAAGCACAGAAAAGAGCATGTTGTTTGCTTGGCTGATGATCATAGTGAGTACCAATTTATCTTTATTAGAGCGAGGAAAACATAAGGTTTTCCTCGCTCTAATAACGAGATAGCGCAGTGTTGACCTCCGCCTCAACATAGGGAGGAACAGAATATTTTTACATTAGGCTTCTGTCTGCACTGCTATTAATATATTGAATAAGATAAAAGGACTCTATATACATATATATAATTTAATATTATTACAGAAATGAACCGACACCACTACGCGTTGTTCGTACGCAACTGCCGACTCATTCTCTTGCTAAGACGAGACTTCGGCGAAGGAGATTTGAACATCTTCAGACCAGCTGAATGGCGCTGGAAGCTGCCTGAGGTATGTAGTGACTTTGTATCTTTTTCTTTTTATAATATTCGTAGTTAATAATTTGTTTGTATTGAATAAAATTTTCTGTATTATTTTTTTATTACAAAACTTTCCTCAAAATTGATAATACTATTTCACTGTTTCTTAAAAAAAATAATTGCACATTTTTTTAACGTCACGCTATATCCTACACTTAGCAGGGTAGCAAGAGGCAGCCTGAGAACGTAGATACCTAGTGCTTCGACACTACGTACCCATTAAGACAGTTCCGTTCCTCATTCGCATTGCCCCGAATTTTCGTGTTGAGCGGCGGATCTCAACTCCGCACTTTGCGTCGATACCAGAGAGAGGAAATGAAAATATTAACAACGGATTCCGTACAACGTAATAATTTGTAGGACTTACCAGTATACTGTATAATTAATTTAACAACTACTATTATAAAATATATTATTATGTTCTTACATGGACCCTCTTATGATGAGACAAAAATAAATAAAATAAATCAAAAATCAGCTTCACGCTGTATCCCGCACATAGCACGGCAGGCAGAGGGAACCTAGTGTTAAGACATTCCGTTCCCCACTTTCTGCCGAATTCT
>DWAP01000249.1:0-24529 GCA_018230625.1 Heliconius eleuchia | reverse complement strand
AAGCAAATAATTCTGTGGTTTAAGCGGGCGAAGCCGCGAGCGGGTCGCTAGTTATACATAAAATGTAAAAATATTTTTAATCTATATATATTAAAACGTGGCACAGGGGCACAAGGTGTGACTGTAAACGCAAATGTAAAACAAAATATTTGCTCTAGATTGGTTGAGAAAATTATATGTTTAACATTTTCACTTTCCTCGTACTGGTAACGAGGCAGCGTTAAGTTCCCCCACTCAACACGCAATTCCTCCAGAATTTGGCGAAAAGTGGCAATCGAGTGTTTAATGGGAACAGAGTGTCACTAGGTTCCCCCTAACTACCATATACGTCCAGAACACAGCGTCAAGCTAAAAAAAATTCATTTATCGATATACCCTAGGTCTCCATTTTTACCTACTCATAATTAACATACTTTGTCTCTTATTGTGATAACGAAACAAACATCGTTATCACTAGGAATCAATCGAATTAAATATAAAACGTCAAAAACCAAATGAATCACAACACTTGCCGGTTACATCAATTGGGTGCAGTTGTCCAAAATCAAAACTTTGGATATCTTCCAACAAAGTGGATAATATATTCCGTACTAACGAATGTAGCTCAGCGACTTGTGTAGTGACAGAGCAATTTCAGAACAATAGCTCAAATAGAGGAATATGCTTATGGGTAACTCAGCTTGGTAATGTTCTTTTTATTAAAAACAACTTCACGACTGTGGCGTCCTCTGTGTGGTTCGTCTTCAAAGTAAGACACAGAGGAATTACAATTATATATCGTTAATTTAAATAAAAAAAATCAATAAGCTGTGTAATTTCAGAAATATATATTTGGGTAATTAGTTTAGATATATTTAAGTATAATATTTTTAGGTTAACAGCAAGCAATATTTCCTATCCCTAATGTATTACTATTGCTTTTTCTTATACAAAGGCTGTGTCAAAATATCTATTAAGATATCTCTAATATATTTTTTATTGTTTAAAAATAAAACAAGTAATCAAAAAATAATATTTATTAACATATTAAATTTATCATATAATTTTTTTTCTTAATTGCGAGAAAAACTTAAATCTTTTGCCAAGATCCTTTGCTAACCTAGTTCTAAGTTTAAAGTGAAAAGTACCACAACCCTCCCCGCTAATGTCCTTTTGTTCGGAACACCGCATCTTCACGGAGTCTTGCTCTATTTACTTGGCGATTTATAATAAATAAATCGAGTAATACTTTATTTAGCTATTACTTATTTATATACATATCTGTGAAACCAGCAACTTTTCTTTTCACACTGTATCCAGCATGAAGAAGGATAAGTAGAAGGAAGGATAAGTAGTAAGACACGCCGTTTTCTACTTTCAAAAAAAACCGAGGACATAACTTTTCCCTCCTCCCTTTACCTAAAAAAATACCCTCATTATGTTTGAAACTCACTACATTTCATATAGTCAAATATAGTCAACAGATAACAAATTTACTAAAGGCACAGAAAATATTAATGACTCTCGCTTGAGATAATAAGGTCTTTGGAAAAAATCTAGGCATAATCTACAGCGGCGCGGGTCATTATGGCGATTTTTGATTAAAGTACAGACCGTCATCCTTTTTCATCAATTTCAAGACTCAAGATATTCAACAAAGGAGATTCGTGCTCTAAAAACTATTCATTACGAATGGTCATCTTAAAAAAGTTGCAAAAGTAAGTTCTATAAAAAGTGTCAATTGTTTATTTTTTAAACGAGAATTGAAAAGCTCCATAATAAAATATTCCATAATAATATAGTTCCTTGAAGAGTGTCTGTATAATAAACTTTGCGTAATATAATCTTATTCCAAGCATTATAAAGATAAAATAATCGTAATAACTAATAATTTTTAATTATTAGTATTTAGTGTAAAGGCTAGCCTTGCAAATTTTTTTCTAAAATTATATTTATAATTAAAAAAATATTTACTGCCGAAAACAATCTTTTTTAACTTCACTTGTATCACCCATATAGAATAGTAGAGGGAACCTAGTGTGCTTAACAGTTCGGTCCCCACGCACTGTTCATTTTTCGACATTGCGAGTTGAGGCGGATTTGTACAAATCCGTTCTCCACTTACCGTCTGAATTAAAGATATTTCGAGGCGAGCGGCGGAAATCAGCGCCGCGTTCTGACTTACCAGAGCTTGGAAATAAAAATAAATAATCCGATTGAGAATAGTACACGCAACCATTGCGTTTTCAATCACCTCACCACAATACCATTTACTATCTTTTCTATCTAAAATCTTGAAAAAAGAACAAAAAATTAACGATCTATTATAACAAATCTCTAGAACAAAGATAAAAAAACTGAATATAACAAGAATCATGAATGAGGTTCGCATAATCCTCTGAATACACCAACTATGGCGGAAGTTGAGATCAATGAGGACGAGGGTAGATACTGAATAGCTAAATGAATGTTAGAAACACTTTACAATATTGCAACTTTGCCTTACTTAGTCTTTTTTTTAGCTTTCTCTAGTGTTAAGACATTCCGTTCTTCACTTTCCGTCCGAATTCAAGATTTTCCAATTTTCGATACATACACGTTCTCGGCAAGGAAACTCAACATTTTTTTTGTTACTCGAATGAGAAACAAACCCACATCAGTCGCGTTCCAGTCGCCACACCACTGCGCCACGATGGCCTTAATTTAGTTATTCTTACTTATTTATTCTTCGGCTAACTTTCGATCAGATCATATTTTTCTTGGTCGTATCAAATATGCAAGAAGAATCCATTGTACGCTCTTGTATAGGTATTACTAGCGGCTCGCCAGCGGTTTCGTCCGCTTAAACTACATGATAATTGATTTAATAAGCAGAATTGATTGACAACTAAAATGACTTCTAATATGATTTTTTTATGACATCGTAATTTCTATAAGAATTTTTCGTTATCGGACTAAAAATTACGACCATGTTGATATTTGATTAATAAAATATACATAAACCTAATTATTTATTATACGTATACAATACGTATATTTTTGTAACATTACTTTTTTTTACCTATGTTATGTTTTTTAAAACCCTGGTAAATGTGCTGATGTCAGCTAATAATTTAATTTACTGCTTCAGAAACGGCCTTAAATGTTAAATTATTGATTTGGGTAATGATTCATAATATTCTTTGTAAAATAACTGTAATAATAGCATATTAACTCCTGTACAGTGTTTAAATTAATTACACATATTATATGAACGAACCAACCAAAAAATCTTTGTATTTACTTGGTATTTCTTTCAAGATCGTTCTTTATCCCTATGTTAATTCAACAATTAGGACTTAAACTTAACGGTTAGGATTTATAAAGGTAATCTCCACTATCAATTCCATTTTGTTTGCTTTATTGTATTAAATATTATATAATAGTGCTTCAAAAATATATATTTTTATCAACAGTCATATAACCAAGACGTGTCGAATGTCGTTCTTTAGCCAGGAACATTCGCAGGTAAACTAATGAGCTTTTACAGTAAAAAAGAAGATGATAAACATAAAAAACAAACATATAAATAAAATGACATTTCAATTTTATTGTCTGTGATTTCAACATATGTGAGTTTTCCAAGTGCATGTGCAGTAATAGTTATTTAAACGTCTGTCTGTCTTTCTGTTTGTCCGGGCTTACTCTAGGCAACACAAGCGATTATATGTGACATTTAATCGGAGACAGAGGAAATTGTAGAACAACTATTATATATATTTTATCCGGAAATTCTCGCGGATCGGGATATAGGTAGCCAAAACCGAGACTGCCGCGCGCGAAAGCCTTCTCCTTTTTTAATGGGTTTAAAATTTAATTTGTTTAGTGAATAATACAATTTATAACTATACTAAAATAACCAAGAAACTTTACGTAAAAACAAATTTTATGATACAAAAAAATTAAATAGACGTACCTACAATTCAGACGTGCGAAGCTGCAGTTGGGTAAAATAAACAAATCTTACGTCCTTTTTTCAAAATGAAATATAAAAATTGGATAAGTTAATATACCTGCATAAAATCATATCTGTACGCGTACAGGTGCCAGATACACAGATACAAAATGTCGAATTTATTTTTGAAAAAATAGTGGTATAGTAGGTTTACATTTAAAAACATACATTATAAGTATATTTAGTATAAACCTGTTTTCCGCTCGAGTTTAAAAGATTACACGTGTGCACTAGCGTGGTGTTGTTTTCCACTACCTAATATGACAGAAACGGAGTGTCTTAGTGCAATTACTCCTTTATCTACCCTCCTATATGTGGGATACAGTTGGAAACCAGAAATAGTAACTGACTTGTTAGGAAATTTCTTATCTTTTGGCACGTATATAACTTAATCGGCACTATAAAACTTAATAATCGAATATTGAAATATTGAAAGGTAGTTTTGTATTCAATATGCAGATATTTATCCTTTTCAATTTGCAATATAGAGTGAAATGTAAATTACAGAGAGCTCTTTATCAGAAATTGTACATATATTATTTATCATAGGAATAATGAAATTAGCGGACAGTATATTTTAAATTGATATCAACATGGCGCAGTGGCACAGTCTGACTGCAAGTGTGGTTGAGATTCTGTAGGTTTAATACCAGCTAGGGGATATAATTTCCCCGCTTTAGTAGATTAAAATGCGATGTTGATTTCTGCCAATGACCGCTCAGTGTCTTGAATTCGGGCAAGCGTAGACTTTTCTAGAACTGAAATTTAGATGTTTTTATTCTGGCTATGATAATTTTCACCATCTAACAGAATAAAATAGTTTAGCTTCTTAGGATTTATCCTTAACCAGAGATATCGAAGAGCCGAACTCTGCGGTCAGTGCAAATCTCTTTCACATCATCTATTGTCTTCAACCACATACATGCCTCATGCCCCTCAAGGGGGTCCTTATACTTTTAACGTAAGCTTTCTTAAGCAATTCATTCACATATACATTACATTCTCCAATTATTGTAAAAAAAAGTCATACTCAAGTGGAGAACTCTTGCGTTTCTCAACCACAAAAATAGAAAAGGTCCAGGAAAATCTAAATAAAAAACATCTTATAAACAATTATCTAACAAAATCTTCTCTACACAATTTGTATAAAGTAGAGTTTAATGACCTACACGGTGCGGTAAGGTATTCCTTTAAAACAACGATAGTATACTGTAGAGACGGTGCGGCAAAATCCTTTGGGACGTATTGTTGCTCTTACGACTTCCTCTACTCAGATGCCGTTGGAAATAGCTATCTTGGAAAATATTTGCAACGGGTTTAAATTCGCTTACGGCTTTTAGAATTGGATATTGTATTGTATTTTTTAACACAAAAATTACATGTTTCTTCGTTAATTGTTAGAGCGTGAAAGATGGATGTTCAAGCCTGTTAAATTTGTAATAATTCTTCTAATATTTATGAGTTACATAAATAATTTTGCCTATTTGACTGTGATTTTTATGACTTTACCATAATCAACAAAAACTGACTATGATATCATCGTTAAGGATTATAAATCATGTAACTTCAACGTTGTACAGACCATAAAATGTACTAATTTAAGATAAAGCCTTAATATTACGCGATTCCACACGTCCCGCCGCTCAACCTCATGCAATGTCTCGAAAATCTGACGTTGCGTGGGGAACGGAGTATCTTAACACTAGTTTTCCCCCACCTGATGCTTATTCTGCTACGCTGGAAAAAGCGTGAAATTGTTTAAATACAATAAAATTATTGAAGATTAAGTAAAAAGTGCAATAAACAGCAGTCAAAACTAGATAACAACCAGTTTCAATAAACAAATCGCAAGAAAAGTGAGACAAAACACAAACTGTCGTAACCAAAGTGTCCGACTCAAAGAGACCATCGCCAGGGTTGCCGTGCGGCGTTTAAAATTATTAAAGCCACGACTAAAATCACAGTTTTGAACTGCGGAAATGTGTCGTCTGAATAATTCTCAATAGTTGTCACGGGGCAAGCTAATTGGTCCGGTCTCTGTAGTACTTTGTATACAATAGCTACGGTCGACATCTAACAGTAACCCCAGCTCCATTTGTGAATGGGACATTTAGGCTGTTTCGGTAATAAAAGTGATACTGACCGTATCTGTATAAGAAAAAGATAAATTAGTAACTTGAGGAGTGGGTATTATCCGAAGAAAGCGAAGGTATAGCATGAAAATAAGTTGACAAGTTGTTATTTTTTTCATAACAACCATATTTAAAAAAAAATTGTATGTGATATAAAATGTTGTATTACATTTTTATTTTTAACATTTATAATAAAAAGAATTGCAAACATAATAAGCACAAGTCGAAGTCAAGAAAAGCCCGAGCTTTTGGTTCAAAAAGTTTACTTCGACGCGCGAACAATCGCGAGAAAATCGTTTGTATCCACAAGAGTAGTGATCAATATATCGTGATGGAACTACAAATCGCGGCAGAATCCAGAAAGCATTACTGGGATGAATACAAACTTACTTAAATAAATGAAGTGAACTAAACAGCTATCGATATTCGTGGCGCACGGATAAGTGTCGTAATGTAGGTTATGGATTTCTTCTCTAATCATTTAAGAGTATTTCCTTTTTTTTTATTTTAGGTTGTCTTCCGCATATAGCAAAGGCGAGGTATTCAAAGACACTAAGTGACATGACCTGACACTAAGTTCGTCAGGACGCTACGTTCTCCACTTTGTCACTCAAATTGGACAACGCCGCACCCGAAGGACGAAATGACAGTTTCGAGTAATAATAAAAATTTTGATTTTAAATTAACCTATTTTAACCGGATTAACGCATATATTTAAAATTATAATTTTTGGAAACTCGACGTTTAGAACACTTTGCAGTAGTTCGTAGTCACTCTACCCGTGTAATGTGTAATTATCATGAAAATCAAAGAACTTATTATTAAATGTTGATACTTCAAGAATATTTCATTTGCCCAGTAGTTAGGTACTGGGTAAATAAAATATTCTGCAAATTCTACGTATTATACCTTTATTTTCTTTTTTTTTCACAACACATTATTATTTCACAGAACAGCATTGTGTCTCGAGTGGGGGACACCAGGGCGAAGAAATGAAAATATTAAGTGGAAATCAATCCCATAACATAACACTTTTACAGTCACACGCTTGTGCCTCTGCGCCACGACTGGCCTCTCTGCCTAACATAGTAATATCTCTTAAAAATAAGAAACTTAAGAACTGATTGTCATAGGAGTTATCAGCATTTTCGTAAAAAAAATTATGTGTAAATAAAATAAATAAATTTTTTTATATAAAGTTTTAAATAAGTCTTCAATCGTATTAATCGTGTATGTTTAAAAAAAGTGACATGCCCGCGCCTTCACGTGGACTATACGATTATTTATTTACTTAAAATTAGAAAAGTTTCTTTAGGCCGTTTTTCTAGCTGCGGTAGGCGCATCACGCCTTGATGGTTGTAGTGAGTAGGGACCTCTCACTGCCTGGTGTGGTGAGGGCTATGCTGGACTGAGAGAGGAACTATTCTGCTATGGCCTTTTTCTGCGAATCAGTTATCGCACTGAAGGAGACCGCGGAGCGGGTGCGTGAGTTCAGCACGAATGCAGACTCGCTCCGCCGGCGTAGGCCAAGGGGTAGTAGAAGGCGGTATGCGCATCTTCCACTCCCCCTACCTCAGGGGAGCTACTGTGGGAGGATTATAGTGATCCTCCTGCAAGTCATCGAGGCTGCGGGTGCCCTGAAGGCGACGGTGACCTTAATAGGCGGGTCTTCCACTGAGGCGTCTCATATTCGTGGAGTGGGTTTCCGCTGGGTTTTAGTGGGTAGTATTGGATTTTGAGTCCCACAGTACCGCTCATCTGTAAGGCATTTGCCTTGCGTGTCTGCGTGAATGCATTTCCCAGCGATAAAAAAAAGGTAGGTAGGCGCACGGTAAACGAGTTTTTCCAGCGTAAATCCTGATGCCGCGGGAATTTGCGAATAAAAAGTAGTCTATATGCTGCTCCACTTCTTTATCTATTTCCCGGTGAACTTCCCATAAAAATCGGTTCAGCAGTTCCGAAAAAACAGAAAATAAAAATATTGTGTTTTAGTATTTTGTGAATAACTACATGCACTTGAAAAAACATAGCTTCATTGAAATTACAGACAGACACTTTAATTTTATTTATATGTATAGGTACCCTACGTTTTGAACACCTAGTAGTCCGTGGTCACAGGTGATTTGATACCCAAGAAGATTTCGAACCCACAACAGTCCGTTACTATCCCACACGATAGAAGATAAGATAACATATACCTAAGACGAAACAAAAGCTTGAGGCTGTCGCGGCCCAGTCACACGGGCGTATATGATGAAATAAAATAGAAACGCGACGGTTGTGGGTTCGATTCCCACTCGGCGGAATTAAATATTTAATATTTGGCAAAGCGCGGCGTTGAGCTGCACTACTCAATACAAAATGTCTGGAGAGTTCTGCGGAAAATAGGGAACGGAGTATCTTATCATTAGGTTCTCAGGTCCATCTGCCTACAGTCTGACAGCGTGGATAAATAAATTTGATTAGAAATGTGTAAAAATCGCGAAATTCGAAGATTCGAGTTTAATGAATGTAGTAAATAAAAATTCTGCCAAGCCTTTAAAAGAAATCTAAGTTCAAGAAACCTAGAAGTAAGCTTTTGAAAACGTTCAAGGGGTTGGAACTCGACGGTAGAAGCGAAGAGTGAATCTGTATGGAGGAATGAATGTGTTAATAATACATCGAGTTTTTTTATTTAGATTTTATGTGATTTTAATTACTTTTTGAAATATTTTTATGGGCAACGGAAGTGACTTAATGTAAAGGCAATTTTTTAACCCTATATCCCACAGCGTGAAGCTAAAACGACTTTCAAGACTATACGTGTTCAGCGGCGGAACTCAATTCTGCGCTTTATCTACTACAAATAAAACGCGGTGCTGGTGTAACACGATGGCCTCTTTAAATCATTTATTTCGAAACAAAAAAAAAGTAAATAAATCCGTAAATTGAAGTTCTATTGTTTTTAGGGCACGGCCATTAATAAAGAGCTTTCGTTTTAAATTTATCCGACTGAACGGTAGATATTGATTGTCCTCGAATACTTTCCTCGATCTATTAAGAAACGACATTTCGCTCGTAATCGGTTGAACTGTTGTTGGTGTCCACCGTTTACTTACTTTACATCTATATCTATAAATAAAAATCTTATATTTTAATAGTTTATATTTGGTGTCATCGTGGTATATTGGGGAAGTGCCAGAGTGAGATGGCGATGGTTGTAGGTTCAATGTTCACTCGGGAGAATGACTACAATTATTTTTTCCCATTTCTACCATAATAATAACCAACCGAGGAAATGGAAGCGCTCTAAAGTAGAAATAAATTTTAATTGTAGGCAAGGATAATAATGATATCTTATAGACGGGCTTATAATAAACACACAAAAAATTTTCAATTTGAACCAGCAGTTCCAAAGGTTTAGCACACCAAGCAAATTTTAGCTTAATAATATAACTATATTTCATTAAAAAAAACTTTTAATGCTTTACAAAAATGGACATATATTTAATGTACAAAGAGGCAATTTACAGTAAAATAATATAAATAATATTCAGCTTTAAAAAGTAAAATCTATGTGAAACACTATTAAACAGAAGAGTGGATTTGAAAGTAAAATTTAATATTAAAGGCTTTCAGTTACATTTTTAGTTTTTGCCTGAGCTGTAGAAGTATGAAAATTTTAATACATTTTATACTGACGATTTTTTTTTAAATAGTTTTGTATTTAACATCGATAAAACATATTTTATGTTTATAATAATAATAAATTATAATTTAACACAGAAACTTTTTTATTAATAGTTTCATGCTTATCCAGGCGCAGGGAGCTTTATGCTAACGCGTTCGTTATCTACTTTACGCCCAATTTTCGAGAGACTATGTAGTAAATGGCGGAACTTATTGCCGTACTTTGTCTTATTACTTATTATTATTTTCTTGTACATAAATTAATATATAGACATACAGAAAGCAGTAACAAATAAGAAATAAAAAAATTAAGATCTTTTTTTATTTTTGGAACATATACATATAACCAACAGATAAATAGAAAAGTCAAATATACATTTATTATCGTAATATCTAAATATCTGTATCCCATATCCGTCGCGTGTAATGTCTAGACAACCATTCCCTCAACTATGACTTTCGGAGAACTTTCGGAGATTTAAAAAAATTTTGAAGAATCATAAAGATACAATAGTTATCAATAAGACACATTAAGATACAGTGATATTATATTTTTCGGGGGTAGGGTAGGCACAAGCGTACGACTAACATGATAAGTTGTGGGTTCAATTCCCACTCGAGGAAAAGAAACATTTGAAACATTAAATACCTCGTATCTAAAAGTAAAGTACCTCGCTCTGGTACGGAGACAAAAGCGCGGTGTTGAGTACTCTACACTCAACGCCTTAATTGCAAACGTAGTGTTTTAACACTAGTTTCCCAGGTTCACTCTGACTATCCAATTTTATTGATTTTTGAAACTATTAATTTTAACAGTAGTACAATAAATATAGTATACCTATGAATTGTAGTTATATCAAATATAGAATAGAATAGTAATTAAGTCTAGAATAGAATAGAATCGAATCGGACTGCACAGAACTGATGAATGGTTATTGATTGGTCACCGAGTACGTCCCGGAATATTGAGCGATCCAATCCTACTTGTTACTTAATGGAGAACGCTATTTGTCGAAACTGCGAAAATTTGTTTAATTTAGTTTTTTTTTTGCTGTTAAGACGTTTCTATTAAGACAGGCGCGGCAATGGAGGCATTGCGTGTTGAGTGGTGGAACGCCGCGCTTTGCCTCGTTACAAGAGCGAGTAAATGATTGAATATTTTATTAAATAGTTAATTTTTTCGAGTGGGAAACAAACGCCAACATGTTGCGTTTATAGTCACACCATGTGCCCCTGCGACACGACTGGCCTTTTTATACCTACAGCGTTTAAAGTGACATTTGGCGTAATAATTCAATATTATATCAATATCCATAGTTTATATAGTCAGTGCTACGGATGAGCTTCTACTGAACGAACAGAGAAGGCTTCAATTCAATTCAATTCATTGCCAGACCTCGCAATCGCCAATAAATCTACCGCCTCCAGTGGCGATCAGCGCGATCCACGAGCCACGGTGCGAAAGGAACTTTTATGGTATCGACGGCGTAAATTACAATTAAGTTTGTTTAATTAATTAAAACTAAAGTAGCTATCTATTTTCTTTATGCTACTATTTTCTTTCCTTAATTCCCAGATGTTGCAAGTATTTTTTATAGAAAAAATATAAATTTTATTTTAATTTTTTATAAAGGTAAAAATGTATTTCTACAATATAATAATTTAAACATAAGGAGGCTTTGTCCCCTGATCGCATCGCCCATCAACCCTCGTTTTTCAATGATCAAAAAATAACATGATTTCATGAAACTTTTATTGTTTAGAGTTATTTTTTTGGCTTCTCGCTGTATTCCATACACAGCAGAGTAGGCAGGGGGAACCTGGACTTGTGCCTGGACTTGTGTGTTGCCAGTCGGCCGCCATTTGTGCTAGTTGTGAGCAGTCACACAGGTAGTCAGACAGGTAAACGATTTTTTGTATCTTGTAATAAATTGATTTAAGATTAATTTAACCGCTGAATCGAATTAAAGTTTATACTAAACCAAACTCTATTTTACCAGTAACAATAAAATTTATTACGACCAGCCTCATTCTCTCGTAGCTATTAACTACAGGTACTAATTTTATAAGCGCGTTAATTTCACATCTAAATGCCCGAATATCAAGCGTCAGGACACTACGTACTCCATTTTCCGCCCAAGATCAATCAAACATTACCAATTAATTCGAAGAACTTTTTCAATCAAAGCCACTTCTTACCAGTCTTAGCATAATAAGGCAATGGGAAATTATTAATGTCACCAAGTGAAAATAGAATCTACAACCGTCGCATTTACAATTAGATGCCGTACCAATGCGCTACGCTATAGTACATTAACAAATAAGAGTATAAAAATGTCTAAAGATTTACGATCAGTAAAGTTGTTCCCAAACTTTATATAACGCTACTAACCTTGACCTAACGCAAATATCGAATCTATTTGTATATATTTTATACACCTAGTATGAGCACTGAGCTATGTGTAAATTTACTTTCAAGTGCCTCACGCATTTAGTGGGGTAGGGAGAGAGTTCGTAGTGTTAAGACACTCCGTTCTATACTTTCCATCTATTTTAGAGGTTGCATATAAAATTTTTAGGAAAATATATAAAATCTAAAGATAACACAAGTATAACAAGTATATGTATACAAAGTAAATAAATTGGGTAATTATGTTTCTATAACATAAATATGTTTCTAGATATGAATAATCCGCATCGAAATTCAAACTTAGGACCAACGTTGAAAGTTGAACTTTGCAATTAATTCGTTATAGAAGGTTTGTTATCGCGGTGACGGCGGCGGAGGCGTGCGTATCATATATTTTTAATTTGATCCTTCGCGAATTAATGAATGACACGGTGAAAAATGTGTGTACATATCTATAATGTTATTTTGTATCTCATTTGGTTAAGAGAATAAAATCGTGTATATTAGTGCAGTGGTAAAGGTATCACATTAGTTGATATGAATGTATACTTACGTCTTTACGCAATATTTTTTAAAGTTAAAGAGTTTGGTTGAACGCTCTCATCTCAGGTATTACTGGTTGAAATTTAAAAAAAAACTTTAATTTTAGATAGCCTTTAGGTATCTAATATTTCCATCTGATTACGGAGTCGAAGCCGTAGGTAAAAGCTAGTATAATAACAATCTCCACACCGTATCCGACAATGGTGTTTCATTTCTAGTTATGTTAGTCTCACGAAACTAAATTTCATTTAGAAAAAATACTTTTTGGGCGCATATTACAAATAACCAGCATCTATACATGTACGACGGCGGCGGCGACATTGTAGAAATTATTAAGTTAGTATATTTCGAAGCAAATCAACAAGAAGTTGGTTAAACTGATGTACTCATTTATATATATATTTTATAAACAGGTACAGGAACCTAGAAGTATATACATATTAGCAAGAGTTGAAATGTATTTACAATCGAGAAAACTTCGTCGCGGCGTAATTGGAATGTATTTATTTGACTTGACGCGATAGTTTTAAATCTACTATATATAACTGTAAAATATCGGCGAGGCGTTATCTTACGCCACTTAAAAATAAATGCACGTTAACAGATTTTTTTTTTCAGCTTCACGCTGTATCCCGCACGAGGCAATATGCCTAATGTTTCCTAATGTTAAGACAATCCGTTCTTATTAAGACACTTCAGTTCCCTATTTTCCGCTGAATTCTGAAGGCATTATGTATTGAGTGGCTGAACTCAACGCCGCGCTTTGCCAGAGCGAGGAAATGAAAATATTAAAGATTTTATTTCCTCGAGTGGAAATCGAACCCACAGCTTGTCGCGGTTACAATCACACGCTTACGTCCCTGTGCCACGACTGGCCTCGTCAGATAATAAATAAACTAAAAAAACTAATTAAATATCAGGAAATATTTTTTGTATAACAGATTTTTAAAAGGTTTGTGATGTAACACAAACCAATTATATAGCTTATATTATATCGTAATAGCAAGAACACTATAAGAAATTCTAATTGAAACATAACAAGCTTTTAGGCTTACAGGCAATTCCTCAAAAGAAATGTTACCCTAAATTTTATATATTCGTTTCGTACTAAACAAAAACAAGCAAAGTAAGTAAAATTAAAAAGACAGGAACCTAGCGCCTGTTGATCACAAAACATGTTAACAGCCAAAATGTATCCAAATTATTGACTTATTACAAATAGAGACTACTTTTCCATACACACGTCACTTAAATTCACAAATCTTTTAAAAAACCACATAAAATTCACATTTATAGTGTAAAATATCATCACTGACACTAAATAAGAACTACAAGAGTATTTTTTGGTGTAAATAGTGTATTTTTCGTCGGCTTAACGACGGAGACGGGCGGCCGTCAACCGCTCGCCGCGGTTGTGACGCCCCCGCCGCGCGCGAATGTACCTACAGGCACGGCTGAAAGCCTTAATATCTAGATTTTTTATGTTTTACGTGTAGGCACTATATATATTTATTATATTTAATATTATTAGATATCTAACTTTTGAGGCCAGTCGTGGCGAAGAGCCTTCGATTCCCATTCCAGGAAATGAAATATTTTCATTATTTCGCTCTGGTGTTGGAGCAAAGGGCGGCGTTGAGTTCCGCCACTCAACTGAAACTCGGCGGCAAGTGAGAGCGGAGTGTCTTAACACTGTATAATGCTACATGCGAGATACAACGTGAAGCTGACTGACTGAGATATCTTAAATAAGTGTGTATATAGACATAAAAATCCAATAGATAGTTTATATCAATTTCATTTGGTTTATTTTTAACTTCACACTGTCAGACATATAGCAGAGTGCAGAGGGAGCTTAGTGTTAAGATATCACCTGAGTTCAAGACATAGCGTGTAGAGTGGCGGAACTCAACGCCACGCTTTATGATATATCCCTAGCGGGGTAGCAAGATACAACGCCAACACCAATACAAACCCAAGGGTTTGTGAATTACTGTGCGATTAAAAAATTCGGTGGCAGGTAACAGGTCAAACTGTTCCTCAGAATACTACTTATGATAACGCACAACGAGGAGAAGTCTCTACGCATAGAAAAGTATTTCACATATCATTGGGTCCTCAACGTTTCGAACGTACTCACAGGCCGAGAGTTGAGGACGGTTAGCAGCGCCAGACGGTGTTTTGGCTGTCTCACATTGCCGATGACGCCCAGTTTCTTTCATCGTGATACTAAGAGTCACTGGAAACGCTATGGCCCAATGTCTTAATACTGAACGCAGTTTTGAGAGGAAGTTACTAAAGATTACTGCCCTGCGTCCTCTACAGTGAAATTGAAAAACGTACAATATCGTATCTAGATAATCCTATAAGGCTAATTGATTGTGTGGCAGAATCGTGGCTCGAACAAAATAAGCTTCGCGTTTGCTGGCATATATGGAAGTTTTGATCCAAAAAGCTGTTTTATGGTTGATTGGTAGATTCACTTATAACATTTTAAAAACGCATTTTTATCTTCCATATCTTCTTTCAATCCAAGAGGGATTGAAAGAAGATAGAGAAGATAAAAATAATTAAGCTAAGAAAGCACGCTAAAAAGAGAAAAGAAAATAACAAAACCTAATTAGAATAATCGAGATAAATAAAATCATGTTCTAACAATAATAATCTTTATTGCTAACGAAACAATCAAGAAGGTATCGTAATAAACTTAAAAGAACTAGTATGCTAAGTCATATTAAACTTTTTTTGGCTTACTTTTTTACTTATTTTTTTCTTTTACTTACTTTGGCTACTGTACCCCGCATAAAGCAGGGTAGGCAGAGAGAATCAACAGTAGTTGTGATACTCTGTATCCCAATTTCCAAAACATTAAGTGGAGGTACTCAACGCCGCGTTTTATCTAGTTACCAGAGAGAGAAAATGAAAATATTTCATTCCTTCCGAATTTCAAACGCCGTGTAGCAGTGCTACGATCACCTCATAACTTGAAAATAAATATTATGTATTAAACATTGTTTTTGCAAATTTTTTTTAAATTGCAGTCTAAATATAAAATTAGAATCAAGATGAAATGCGAAACAACAGACGCCGTTACAAGCCAGTAATAAGTAATAACCCCGAACGCTGTTTGAGATGTGGAGGATCGCTACCTTTATTACAATAGAATGTAAATAAGAAGTAATAGAAACAGATTCGGCAAATTATTTTTTTTATATAATGTTTTGGTATTTGAGGTTTATTTTGTACGACTAGACCTCGCTCGCTACTTTTCTAAGGATACTCTTGTTTTTTCTCGTCCATATAGGAATTTCGGAATATTCTCTTAAGTGCTCCTCCGTACACTAACTAATCTATTGTACCTAAATATATTAGTATACATGCCAAATTTCATGTGTCGATGTCTAGTAGTTTCGTCTGTACGTTATCTGTACCTATTTATATAATGGAAAGAAGATGGAAAATGTACCTTATATTTGACAATATTTGTGTTCAGAAGATCACATCTTAATATTGTAGCACAGTAAAAAAATCATTTTTAATCTATAATTGTTGCTGCTACTTTAAGTAGATACTTACATATGTGTGATGTATCTACACCATTTAGAAAAATCTAACAAAAAAACGAAAATTTGTAAAACAGATGCATCAAAAAGCCAGCTACGCTAGTATACCTATTAGCAGACGCCTAGGCGAATTAACGTTCGTTTCATTTCTCAAAGAATATCGGCGTAGCATCCCTCTATACGCTCTCGTAGAGCTCACTCTACAAAGCATGCGTGGTATTCAATAGACTTTACATTAACTTGGTTACGGCAAAAACAATGTAGATGGCGTTAGTAGTAATTACAAGTTACACCTAGTAGTTTTTAAACATTTTCAAGATCATCGAAAATATTAAAGCCTTTTAATTTAAATATAATAATTTAATTTTTTAAATATAGAGTTGGCATCGAGTCTCGTTGAATTGCGGGACAGGTAATGTCTCAAAAATTAGGCGGGAGGAGTACCGAGTGTCTTAATACTATCACACTATGAAACGTAGAACTATCGCGTGTACAATAAGATACAGTACCAATGTGCCACGAAAGGGCTATTTTCAATTGTTTGCACACAACAATATTTGTAACGAAATTTAATATTCGTACCTTAAATGCTACCTTAAGTTTCGTCGCCGAACATGCAAGAACTTCAAAACGTTTGAAAAATTTGCTGTCTAGTGGATGTCCCTTTTTTAATTATAATGGTAATTTTATACATTACCTCGGCTCATTTTGGTCGCCATCACAAAAATTGTTTAGTTACCTGTAAGAAAGAAGAATAATTGAGAAAAAAATTAAAGTGTGTTTTTATAATAACATATGTTAAGTTAAGTAAGGTTCAATACAAAAGTATTAATTATAGTACGGGTGCCGATGCTAAATTGGGATTTACTCGAGCGTCATAGAGACCTATTGGGATGTAAAGCTTAAATGGTAACAAGAAAAAATGTCACATAATACATATCTTTTGATCGGTGAGCGGCTATTGATTTTCAAAAATGTAAAAAAAAACTGTTTTAGGGACATATTCGAGCGCGTCAGATATTGTTATATTTTTTTCGTCGGATATATATTTTTCAGATTCACGCTGGCTCCCGCACACAGCAGGGGAGGCAGAGGAAACTTAGTGTTAAGACACTACGTTCCCCACTTTCTGCCGAATTCTGGAGGCATTGCGTGTTGAGTGGCAAAACTCAACGCCGCGCTTTGCCTCGATACCAGCGCGAAGAAATGGAAATATAAATTTGAGTAAATATTTCATCTCCCCGAGTGGGGATGAAACTCATAACCAGTCGGTTTTACAGTCACAATTTGTGTCCCTGCGCCACGACTGGCCTTATGTTAAACTGCCGCGCTTTAATAAATCCCGAAGTCCCTGCTTCGGCTCCCGTATCATTTACGCAATAAAAAAATATATTTTATTTTCCTGTATTTATTTTATTAATCAATGTAAGAAAATCTTGCAAGGCTATTTTAACTGACTTCTGTAAAAAGACTGGGTGAATTGATTTTAATGATTGTTTCTTGATTTGTAAGTTGGTGCTTCCGGTGTGGTCACATTTTATTTGTTCATTTCTGACAATGTTATCCGTAAGAAAACACATAAGATTTATCTTAAATATTAATTAAGCGTGCCAATGGACGAATAACTCAATATCACACCAACCGATTTCGACGATTCTTTTTTTATTGGAAAGTATACACTTCAACGGTTGTTTAATTTGGTTTTGATTATTATGGGATCAGGTTGAAATCGGTTTTGTTTTTGTTAAAAAGTTAACTGCTCTTATAGCCATTTTTGCTTTTTCTTATATTTAGAAAGACTAGAATGAAAAGAAAACCTAAAGCTTTATTTATTTTCTTAAGTATTTAAAGTTTTTTGGTCTCCTATTTTTTATTTATTTAACAAACATGAAGTACAGAACTTTTTATTTTTTCTTTATATTTCTTTACAGCCTAAGTCCGACTATAAAAAACTTATGTATAGTAATGAGAAAAAGTACCTTTATAGGTACTACAAAATGCAGCCGTCCATTTTGATCTCTCATCAAATCGAATAGTACTATTAATAGAAACACACTGAACTTGAAACGATGTTATCCGTTTGTCCGGAAAGAACGTCTTAAACGAATTCTTCCTCTCACAGCGAGTCAAGTTGACGACTGAAAGGATATCCTCTTTTATATTACTTAACTTTTTTGTTGGGAAATTTCAATATGAGAGGCCTCAAGACCCGAGTTAATCTGGTAACAAAGTGGGTACATTGACTAGTGACATCTCCGTCTTCGCTCATTATAATATTAATAAATTATAGAGAATAATCCTGCTTTGATATATCGTATCATAACAGGATTGTATTATCAGCAACTAAGCGAAATTAATTCATTTAGGTAATATTATTTTATATAGCAGGGTAGGTAGAGAGCACCAAATGTTAATGCATTCCAATTTTCGAACATTGCGTGTTGTGAGTGGCAGAGCTCAGCGCCGCTCTTTGACATGTTACCGAGGAAATAAATTATTGCATTCCTCCAAGTGGAAGTCAAACCCACAACTATCGCGTTTACAGTCAATTAGATTTAGTTTATATGATAGATAATTTTGTAGGTACAGTCTGATAGATTTAGTTATTATTGTAGGATAAGTTAATATGGTAGGTAATTAAAGATACTTCAGTCATTATTAATTATGTCGTGGCGTTTGAATGCGTATACTAGGCGAAAAATAAAAGAATTGAGCGCCACACATTGCAATATAATACAAAATTATGATCGTCCACAATTATGACGGTAATCGCGACGGTTCAATTCCCATTTGAGAATTTTCCTCGCCTTAATAACAAGACAAAGCCTAGCGCGAATATTGCCACTCTAATTAACTATGAAAATTTTAAAACTGTAGGTTCCCACTGCCTACCCTGCCATAAGCCGGTGTATCCCGCAATTGGCAGAGGTTAAAGAGTGATGTTAAAAAATATATAAATAAAAAAGGTAAGATAAGTATTTGTACATAAAATTCGATAGATCCTTTAATACTTTAAATACGAACGCAACAACTACTTCAACGCTATGAAACCAAGTTTTAAAAGACGATGGAAGTTTAAATAAAATAAACTTTCGTATGGAGGATGTATAATTAATTCATAGCGGGATCGATAGAGAATGCGGGCTGCAAGATTAATTTATCGGGAGATGAACTTCAGCAACTATCAATACAGCATCCTTTCAACACAAAGATATTATTAGCTCTTTTTAAGAACAAAATTAATAACATTTTTACTCTTATTATTTCTATAAAATCCAAACTTATTATAGGAAAATGCTACCAACGACAAATTGAAGAATGCATTTGACATTTGTGTCATAGAAAAACATGACAGTTGAGGATTTGAAACCAATTGGTAATAAAATATCAGAGGCACAGCAGCGCGCAAAGGGATATTGTTTGAAATCCAATGTGACGGTTACGGGTTCGATCCTGACTCGAGGCAATGATGTTTTTTCATTTCCCCATAGTCAACTAACTTTCTTCTCTTCGATTCAGCCAATTCTATTTCCACCCGAATTCTTATATTTACCGACCTAACCACAAATGTATAGATTTCACATAATTTCCTGAACTAGTAGCTACTATCTGCAGAGGCTAGCTACCAAATGTCATAATTCTAAGTTTGCCGAAAGTACGTAAGTAAGTAGTTTATTAATTTTGATTTTCTTTGTAGTGTCGAGATACGCGTTTCTTACTAATTAAAGTTATTATTTTTTAAGATTTAACAACAAATGTAGTAGTAAGCACTACCTGTAAACGCTAGCTGCCAAAATTTATAATTCTAGGTTAACTAGAAGTACCCTATGAATTTTGATTCCCTTGATAGTGTCGAAAAATGCGTTTTTTGCGATATAAACAGTAAATGTAGATTTTTTTACGTAGATTTGATTATGTATTTGGTTTGAATTTTAACTCAATATCTCCAAGCGTTCCTGAAATAAAGGCTCTTACAGACAGACAGACGGACGGACAACGAAGTGATCTTATAAGGGTTTCTTTTTTCTTTAAAAATTTCAGAACCCTAAAAATTGGAATATTTTTTCTTGAAAATGTAAATAAATAAAACCTTCACTAATATGTAATATCAGTTACACAACCCCGAAAACTGACAGTATATTCATGTAAAGTAAATCAATTCGAGCTTATCTATTTATGAGGTCAGCGCAAATCACAGATTACAAATATAACTGTACATGTTTTATTGCTTTAACCGATTAAACGTAATTTGCGTCACGCGAACGAATTTTAAATATTTATAGCATTTTAAAATAATAAATATTATTAAAAGGATCTATGGTAACAATGAATTATGTTAATCAATGCAATGACACTAAAATTGGCAAGAAATGGAGAATGGAGTGTTTTCATTTTATTTTTCTCTCTATTCATTTATACGTTGTTAAAGGGATAAAAAATTAATTTTAAAAAATGTTAACACCGACAGTCCACACATCGGACATCCCTCGAAATAGTCAATCTAGAAACTCGACTAACTGGAAAAATTTCATATTATCTATTGAAATTTCTAAAATTTCAAAACAGTGTATTTTTGTCTATGATAGAGAGATAGTCGATACGTATCTGGCTTCGATGGCTGTAAAAAACTAGTGTCACAAACAGAAAATTAACTTCTACCTACGCTTTTTACAAGTGGCGTGTTAAGTGGCGCAATTAAACGCCACACTTTGCCTCGACACCAGAGCGAAGAAATGAAAATATAAATTTAGATAAATATTTCATTTCCTCGAAAGTGGGTTCGAACCCACAACCAGTCGATTCTATAGTCACACTTTGTGCCCCTGCGCCACGACTTCGTTTCCACGCTCTTTCCTGAATTGCAGGAAAGGTAATGAGAAGTTAGTGTTAAGAATCTCCGTTTTCTACACAACACCATTTTTTTAAAGACATTGTGTGTTGAGTGACGGAAAACAACGGCGCACCTTGTCTAATAGAGCGGGAAAATGAAAGTAAATGAAACATATGTAATGTTATTTTTTTGCACTTATACCACTGTCATTAGATGAACATTATAAGAATACAATTGTAGTGACATCAAACTGGACGCGAGATTGAAAAATTGAGAGGCTTCAGAAGCACATTAACTCATTTCCACTTACTGTAAGTAATTACTTGCGAAAAGTTTAAATATTATCTTAACTATAAATACTTCTATACTAATATTAAAAGGATGAAGAGAAGTCGGAAACTTAAATAACGAATGACCTTGTACCGAACATCCCATTTGATAATGGGATGTTAATACGCAAATTACCACATAATGAAAAAATCTACACAAAATAACAGAATATATGTCAACTGAATAATGTATAACCTCATTTTTTGCAAAAGATAATTACAGTTTCTTTTGTTTGTTCCATACATCCCATCTTCAAGTGACAAACATATTTGATCATTAAAAAATTATATTCGTTCATATCAATCTTATCAAACACATACACTTCATAGACCAAATTATCGCATTGTACGTATTCAGGCAAATTGAAAACGTCACAAAAACTGAAAAGAAATTCTCTATCGCCTTGAATAGAGGGCGGTGGAAAGAATTCATAGATCTGACCGAATTATTTATGTGGATTCGGATGGTTTCAATTTATGAGGTTTAAAAGAAAACTTTGTATTCGTAAAATGTAATATTTTTATATTGATCTATGTACAATAAAAAATATCATCGTGGCGCGTGGCTGTTAGCGTGACGGTTTCGGGTTCGATTCCCACTCGAAAAGACGATTTATATTTTCGTTTCCTCGCTCTGGTAAGAAGACATACCGGTCCGTTGAGTGCCGTCACTCAACATTTAACATCTCTTCCTAGCTGCAAAAAACATGATCGTATTATTTTATGCAACCAAAACGAAACACTTTTAAAAATTTCAAATAACAGAATATACCAAAATATCTCATACTGAATCTGAAATGAATAACCACCATTAGTTCATAGGAGATTGGTCGAAAATCCAAATGCATGGTGGCTGGCGGCGTGCCCGATGCAAATCATTAATTACTTCATATTGAAAGCCCTGAGGCTTAGATATTTACTTAGTATATATAGGTACTAAGTAAACCGTTTACACAGTGAAATTAAAAGATCAAAAAACTAAAATTAGACCTGAGTAGGTAATATAATAAATAAAAAAAAAATAAATCAGCTTCACGTTGTATTCCGCACACTGCAGGGTAGGCAGAGGGAACGTAGTGAAAGACACTCCGTTCCCCACTTAAGAATTAAAAAAAACTTAAGAATTTGTTTGTTTGAACGCGCGATGGGTTGATTTATTGAGAAATTCTATACCATAGAATTTATTATTCAACCTTTTTGGCACAACTTAACAATATTTAATTAATGAATTCTACTGTTTCAGGTCGACAACCTGTAACTCTGGCGTTAAGGGGTCGTGGGCGGCCGCGATCACTTACCATCAAGTGACCCATACGCTCGTTTGCCTTGTTTTTTTCTATAAAAAATAACTCTTTTCATTTGGCCACGTGAGCCAAGCCGCACGTAATAGGCAGCAAAATATACCTATAAGATATGATGAATCAGCAACTAGTCAGAGGAACCAAGTTTTCGAGATAGGTCTTATTGACTTAGTAAGTTTCTATGTAGGTATTATTACAAAGGGATTAATAATATCTATTATATTAAAGTACTAAAACTCTATAGTGGATTAATATGTGCAATAGGTCTAACTGAAGACAACGGTTGGTAGAACCGTAGGTTCGATTCCTATTCAGGAAATAAAAAGAATTGCGTCACGTTATTTTTTCCACATAGCAGGATAGACGAAGGGTTCAAATATTAAGACACTCCGTTCCCCCCTTTCCAAGAAAAAAAGTCTTAGTTCCTAGATATTTATAAATATGACCCAGCAACTGTAAATATAACCAAGTAGCACATTTTATTTTTAGTAAATTTTCATTTTGATTTCTGCTCCTTATAGTATATCCTAAAAGACAATGAAAAAAATGTCACATAAAAATCCTCGACACAGCTGCAATGTTCCTTTACAGAATTTGACAACACAAGGCTTTGATGAGCAACAATAAAGGAGGCGACGTCTCGCTGAGATTAAGGATGGTTGTAATTTGTACATACATATGTTATATATGTTGTTGTATTCCGTATATAGCGAGGTAGGTGGTGGGAACCTAGTAGACACTCCATTCCTGCAATTTTCGAGACATTGCTTGTAAAGCGGACTTCAACGTCACGCTTCATCTTAGCGACATCATAAAAATACAAACCTTCATCTTATAACAAACCGATCTCATTGCGTGTAAAGCTAAGCACTGCGCTACGGTGGCATTATGTACCTACCTAATATGAAAAACAACGGGAATTGAATAACGTTTTAAAACATTGGACGTAAATAGTGCCGTAATGGACATGACATCTCCCCGAGTCAGGGTAATGACGGTCGGCGGAGTGCAGGCGATCACGGCACCGTGCACCTACACGCGAACCTAGTGCTAAAATCGAAACTTAGGTGTAAGCATGTCGCTTTTTGTTATAGATGTCTATTTCTTTTCTCAAATATAACAGAGTGTAAAGAACACTTCAGACGCAGTCAGGTCCATCGAATAACACGCAATATCTTCTATACATATATTATTAGATATAAAAATAAGAACGGAGAGGCTAATATATAGGACTTTTCTCTTCTGTTGGCCAATTTACTATTCGAAAATAAGCAGCTTCACGCTTTTTCTATAATAGGGTAGGCAGAGGGAAACTACTGTTAAAATTTTTTTGGTAAGGTTTTCAGACATTTTTTGTTGAATGACGGAACTCATCACCTAGTTTACCACAGTGAATAAAAACTAATAATTTAAGCATTCCCCTGAGTGAAGACCAAACCCCAAACCATCAAGTTTGCAGTCAAATAAAAAAAAATAGTCCGATTTAATTTTTAAAAAGTTATGTAGTGGTTTGTTTTTCTATTTGGAAAAACATTATTAGAAAAAAAAATCCAATATTTGCCTCATTCTCAGACGTCTTAATGTATCAAATAAGCAAACATATATAATAATAATAATAATAATAAATCTTTATTTTCATCTCACAAAGCTTGGTTATATTAGATACACATTTGACTAATCGTAGTATTTATAATTGATTTAAGCTTACATATTAGTATGTGTATGAGCAAGAGAGTGAGTGCATGAGTGTGTGTGCGTGAGCGTGTAAGCGTGTATGT
>DWAP01000248.1:0-24533 GCA_018230625.1 Heliconius eleuchia | reverse complement strand
ATATTTAATAAAATAATATTAATGTTCCGACCAACGAATACTATATTCAGTAGAAAAGTTCTTGTGTAGGTATTATATGGTATGCATTTGTAGCATTTCAAAAATAGAAATAGTTGCTTCCGATCCTTACTAATTAAAGAAAATTGAATGAAAGTAAGCATTCATAGAATTGCACTGCCGATGTCTTGACGTCTAATACAATATCTCACAGGACTTTGAAGCATTATATCTCATTTTCTTACAATTTATATTTTCTAAGTTTATATTATAAAAGAGGCCAGTCGTGAGGAAGTGTCTTAATTGGAACGAAGTGTCTTAACACTAGGTTCTCAGCTTCCTACTTCCTATCCTGCTGTTCTCCTACATTGTAAGGTAGGTATCCTGATATGCCAACATAGCAAAATGGGCGTATAACGTAAAGCTATATTGTATCGCAGTTTGCTTACTCGAATCAAATTAAGTAATACTACAATAAAAGGACCTAAAACGTACAGTACATTAACTAGCACACGTGTCCCTCAATAATAACTCGTACTGAAAGAGTCAACCGCGTTCCAACACGACTGCTACTAAACCGATGGAATTTCAATTCGCGCAAGTTTATTAAGTGCGTAAAGTTTCTGCGGATTTTCGGAAGGGTAAGTTAATTTTCTCGTAGGCCAGAGAAGTCGTAGTAACTTCAATCTCTTCAATTATAGTATTTAGTGATAAATTATTGCTATTATCTTGAATTAATTTCATTATTGTTTTCTCTCAGTCTATTCTTAGCATCTTGGTATATTCTTTATGCATTGAAAATACGGTTTTGCATAAAAGGTAAGATGGAGTGAAATGAGTGGGACCCGTAAAACTCTTTTCATACAATATTCAATAGAAAATATTTTATTATACTGTGATTTACACAATTTCCCAATAAATTCTTGCTATATCTCCAGTTTTATATCTTTCTATAGGGCGAATTTGTTTCTTTTTCACGTGATTCAGTTATAAATCTAGCGCAACGCGTACGGTTCTTTGGTTACGAATCTATTTTATGACCGCATACGCCGAAGGTTAACCAATAAAACCTTTTAACAGCCGTAACTATTTCGTTATAAGATCTGAGTACGCAATAAAAACGAGGAAACAGAAATAAATCTAGAGGCACAATGGCGGCCGGACGACTACGGAAAACGTCTCTCCAAGAAATCAATCACGAGGGGCGCACGCTTTAATCACTCCAATTTAAGTTTCCCTCCGTCGATAGAACAAATTGGAGCAAATAGTTAAAGGTTAAATATTATGTTTTTAGTATACAAACTTCCCGTTACGAACATTACAAAGGAAAAATCTCCGCGACTTTGTGTGGAGTTTTTACCGTTTCCAACATAAACGACACGTGCACTGCTATCTACTTTTTTGTTACGACTTAAAAATAAAAATAATGTTTTCGACGACGACTACGTATCCGTTTCCTTGTAGCGCGATACAGGTAGACTCGGATAAGGCCACGGCGCCATCATTTCTCCGTAGCGCCACACAACTTTTGCGCGTCATCGTTTATATTCAGTTATTCACACGCAGTGCTTTATCTCCCTTCCGAAAACACGTCCCTGAATTAGAAATAAGCCTTCGTCCGCGCAGCACTGTCGGAGACAACCTTCTTTCTAAACTAACCCGAAGATAAATTATTCCGGCACATTTCTCATCACGATCCATTCTTTTCTCCCTCTACGAAGCGTCGGTGAATCCCCGGGCCGTACAATCGTCCATATCCACAAAATAAAATGACGTCTGGCGGCGCACACTCGGTGTAGTGACGCGGACTCACACACACATGTGCGCGAGGTGCGCGCGTGTGTGTGACGTGGCGTTGCTGTGTACGACGTTAGTATGAATCAGAGCTGATAAGCAAAGTGCACAGATTTGCAGGATGATGCGACCGCCTGGTCGCTGCCAAGATTCGTGCGCCACGCCCACACATTTGCATCATATGAACGCCTATGTCCCATATTTCGTGGTTTGCTAACGATTTTACCACGTAACTTACTTTTATTTTTTTGTCATAATCACACTCTGTTTTCCGGACTACAACTGTTTCAGCAAAGCAGTTTTTCTATAGAAATCTATTTTTATACTGAAATGTTTTCAAAGCCTATTGTTCTAAACACATAAATGAGAAATTATAGGATTTGAAATAAAGGGATTAGAAGCGGAGAGTAAAACGATAAATCATCATTTGTTGTGAGTAAACAACCGCAGCGCACTCCTCCAATCATTAGTCAAAATACTGAGTGCAGCAAAAAGCGAACTAATTGCGCTCTTGAAGGACAAGGGCCACTCCGGTCTGTCGCAAATCTACTTAGTCACGTTTAATAGTTTTTCTGTCTTCGAAATGCTCTCGAGTCTCCGTCTCAGCTATTTTTATTACCCTTGTAACGATTTGTATCAATTATTCGTACTTTAGAACGCGTTAAGGTTGATTTTATAGTATTTATAGCGAAATTTAAAGTACCAATAGGTACTTACTTTATATAAAAGCACGATTTAAAATTAAAAGTAGCTAATGCTTTAGTACGTGAAGATTTAAATTTTAAATTCGTTAGTATAGCGTGCAAGTTATAAGCTAGCATTTTTCACTGTCGTTTCATTTAGAAATTAAAATTTAAGTAGAGTTTCCTTTACATTTCCATGTCGCACTTTCCAAAGTAAGCAGCTCACAAGTTACGCTTTCTGGTAGCAGTAGTCGTAAGAAATTGATTTCTTTTTACCGTGAACGAGTTGCTTCGGAAAATCTCTAGAAACATGCAAAAAACGATTCTAACGCAAAGTTGAAAATGAAATTAGTTTAAACGACAGGTTCATTTCAGTTTTTTAAAGGCTACCAAGTTCTACAATTGTTAGGAGATTCCGTATAAAGTTTTCCAGTGCAGATTTTGATTACACACGCTCCTCCAGGAAACTTGCTGTCGGATAGGAATATTAAATCTTATTTAAGTTAGACACCCACAGTGTTGTTATTTCGTATAAGGTGATTTTAAAACTTTCAATGTAGGGGATCTAACCTACCCATTGTATTCTAATTAAAAACCGCTTACAATACGTATTAGTTAGAAAGATTTTTGACAAAAAATATGAATAATGCAGATATACTTATAAGCAAATAACAATTACAAAATTTAATGATTTATGTTAGCTTTCCCAAAGTTAGGATTATATATGATATGTTACATTATAAAATATATTGAAATACTAAGTCCCTATTCTCGCTCCAACCGTGCAATTTACGGTGCTTTTAATTGGTATATGAACGCAAACGAACACCTTTTTGGGTAGTTCGCTACGGTTCGTTAAGGTGAAATAGTACTGCTCAATCCTCCGTACAATTTTAGGACCGCTTACATTTTAATTATGTTGTAAAAATATGGTTATGTTACCATTATGAGTAATAATACTGGTTGAAACTGACTTCGGGTTTTCCGCCCAAGTCGCGTTACACGCTGCGTTTGCCTAATTACTGCCTAACTCAGTGACAATTTAACATTACTGAAACGGTTATTTTACGTTATCTACTCGCTGTCTGAATGTTTTTTTGGAAATTTTGCAGCTTTCATTTGAAACCATCATATATAAGATAAAAATAAGTTCATTTTTTATTTTTATCAATTCACTTAATGAAATCAATAACTAATAAGAAAATGAAAAACGGGAACTTTTTACTTCAATCATTACTGCTTCATTTCATCCTATTTATGTATTAAGCAGGGATCCGCCCAATTCTACTTAGAAAGTATCCTAATAGTCGATTAAAACGATTTCTTGCTGGCAACCTAATGAAAATTAGAATCGAAATACTGGTGCAGAGCCACCGTAAACATCAAGGGTCCTCCTCAGACTCAGACGTTTTAATTTTATTAAACATCTCGCAGTGCCGGAGATAAAGTAGATTTTTTTGCTGCGAAGTAAGAATTTCGACTCGTATAATACTTTAGATTACGTAGCAAGCAGTGAACGTTCATTATCGTTCTTTTGTACCTGATTTCGTTGAGATCTCATTCTGATAGAGCGGCACGCCGCGGCGCCGGCGCTCTCTCGAAATGGAAAGTGCGAAAATGAAATTATAAAGCCCCGCGATAAAAATAAATTAAATCGGATTTCACGTTTCCCAGTAGCCAGGAACGAGGAGCGCTCCGTAGTCTACGGATTCCTTTCTCTTTTTAAATATTTGTTTTAACGGTTGATTTGTGGTGTAATGAAAATCTCACTACGTCCATTTTTCTGCTGGCGCGGTGATTTTTTTTTTAATTTAAATTTAACGCAAGAACGTTATATCTCATTGTTCTCACGTAACAAAACGACCGGCTCTCGAATATTTTCCTTGAGAATATCGCGGATAGTGGAAATTGTTCCGTTCTCACCTGTGATTATTCAAATTAGGAAATGGTACGACAAAGACGAATGGTAGTAATATCGCACTGCGCGATCGCCGCCGCGATAGTATGCTACGTGCTCCACACACGCGCTATAGATTCCTTCCACCGATAAAACTGATTGATCCGTGTGATACGCTTTTTGCGTAAATACCCTTAACTAATTTTATACTTCGAAAAAGTATTTTGTTATTGCTGAGGTATTTCAATGTAAAAGTTATTAACGTACCATTGTAATATTTCTTTCATAACTTCGTTTTAAATATTAATGCTCTTAGATTTTGTTTTGGAGCGAAAATTTTCTGTATTTATAAAAAGAAAAACATTTAAAATCCTAACAGACTGTCATTAAGAAGGAAAAGCTAATTTTATTTCATTTTCGCTTTCTTTATTCAGAATGAGTCAGTGTAGATAATTATTGTTTTTATTGCTCATTCTATGTCCAGTAAATCGGATTTGTGATCCCGGGAGAGTTTTCACGGGGTATTTCTTATTTAAAAGTTCCGAGAAAGCATAAGATTATAACAATAAAAAATATTCCTTATTGTGACCGAAATATAAAATGCGAGGTCAACGACGGTGTTTGATAATGTAAGAAAATTGTTAAAGTGAATCTGTTAAGTACATAGTAACGTAAGTATTAAATCACAAATTGAAATTTCATTACATTTTTACATTTGTTCAACAACATGAAATATTTTATATCAGTGTGACGAAGCAAAATGTAATAAAATATAGTCGACATACGCATAGGGTGCGCAGGGCAAGCAGGGAGCGGATAGACATTTATTTTTATAATATGGAATAAAAAACGACGTGAGGGTGGATTACTAATAAAAATATTATCATATTTTTTATTTAAATGGTGCTGTTAGATCTTTAATCAAAAAAATCTAAGTTTAATCTGATTTCTGTGCGCTAAAGGATATTACCAAGCTTTTTGCCAAATCGTTATAAGAAATTTTCGAAGGGTGAGATTCTTAAATTAAACAGACTGTCGAAATTGTAATCGCAATTTAACTTCTCACTCTCTCTCACTACTTCCAACTTATGTTTGTTTTCATGAACTGAAAATCATTATTTATAAACTTTGTAAAAATATTATTATTTGTTTCGTTTTATGACATCTTATTTTTGCTTGAAATTAATAAATATTTAAATAAATACATTTATTTTGTAAAAATAGAGCTCAGTGTGAAATATCGTAAGAAGGGTGTCAATGATACAGCAGCGTACTTGTCTGCTTACTCCCCCACCTCTTGCAACCCCTGTCGCAAATTATGATATTGATCCACTGATTTCAAACGCGTGATTTTTTCAATTTAAATGTGATGGTAAAAAATATTTTTGCTCTATTTTAATTATTTCAAGAATACTGAGCTCAGCTCAGCAAAAGTGTTGAAGTTTTATTGTTATGGTATCGTATAAAATAATTTTAATTATCTATATGAGACCGTCATGAAGGAGTGGTAAAAGCGTATGTTTGTGAACGGGATGATTGTGACTTTTATCCCCACTCTGGGGAATAAATTCATATTTATTGATATTTTCATTTCCTTGTTTTGGTAACGAAGCAAGGCGCATCGTTGAGTTTCGTCACTCAACAAGCAGTGCCTCAAAAATTCGGCGGAAAAAGGGAACGAAATGTCTTACGCGTACTTATAAGTTACTATTATTACTATTGATTAACTTTTTATCACTATATTTTTCTCTTATTCTTAGAAAAAGAGAGCTCTAAAGAACTATTAATAAAATCATACCTCATGCATCAGTTTCAATGCATTTTATTAAATGACAGTGGCTTCAAATCCAAATTTAGCGCAAGTAACATGAAGGCTCTGGCGCGTCACTAAGAAAACGTGTCTCTTTAATCTTATCACAAAAGCCTGCCTGTACCTAAATCAAGTCCTCTCTGAGATACAAACGTGAAGGAAAGAAACGAAAGAGTGCCCGGCACTCTGAATTACTTCCTAATGAAAAGAGCTGAGGAGTAGGACAGAGTGGGATGGAGAGCGTTCGTCACGCGGTCGCTAACGAATGCGGTAGGCCACTCGACTCGCTCAAGTGCCTTATCTACGTATACGCTGCAGTTGCATGCGACTTCGCGGCTTAGTAGCATTGTTGTGTAGGCGTCAACTTTTTGTCCAATATTTTTACTGTATATGTTTTGTTGGTTATATCACATATTATATTTATATTTTATAAAGTTATAAATAATCAATCTAATATTTTTATACATTTACCGCATCCGTTCGGTTTCCTAATGAGTTCACCATTAACAAAATATTATTTTTGTAATTTGTTATTCTTTTATCCATCATCGTGAACCATTACGCGGTCGTGATAAGAAATATATTGTAATACAATCTTTCTCTTATCGTGATATTAATTGTTATTAATCGCAATTTTACGCTTACGTTAAATGTTTGCCTAGATTTATGAAAACCCGAAATCGTAATTTTAGTCGTAAAAAAAAAATATGAAAATAATATTTTAACTTTAACTCAGTTGTAATATCACGAAACAAAACACGAGGAACGTTAAAATAATTATATTTTAGTTCTGTGTTAAGCTAAAATACTGCACCGTAACGCACTTGACCTTCTTCAGTGTTTGTTGCGGTTTGAATTGTCTGTTTCATTGCAAAAATATAATCCATCTAGTTTTAAAGAACTATTTTGACAAAACACGAGGTTTTTTTCGAAACTTATCAATATAGGCGAACAATGAAAACGCACCTAATGACACGATATATGTATGATTTTGTCAGTTTTATCCAAATAAAAGTATCAGTTGTTGCCTTATTATTATAATATAATCATTCTTAAATATTAAATTATCTCCTTCTTGTAAATGTTCTTGGTAAAAATAAAGCTGCAAATTATGAGGCCTTGAGCTTCAAGTCCAGGTCGAGCCAAGTGTTGTAATTATTTGAGAAAAACTTTTTATAAATACAACTAGACTGTTTTTTAACATAAATATATTTTGAACAACCTCTTTCAAATTTTATATAAAAAAATATATATATTTGAATGTATTGAATACAAGAATGTATTGAAAAAACAAATAATTAAAGATAATATGTTGTCACAAGCCGTATTAGAAAAAATATATAGAAAAAACGAAATTAAATATCACATACTTGTACAAAACAACTAACTACAACTAACTAAGTTTAATAAGCAGCGACCGCAAAGGCGATTTCGTGTTGAGAGTCTTACTTAACGAGGCTGGCGCGCGCCAAGTTTTAATAAAATGCTTAAATTTGACGGACTAATTGATTCGTGATTAAATTGCAACGTGTTAAAATTGCATTTATCGTGTTTTAGTTAATTTTATGCTGTAATACCATGTTTACAACCTAGTCCTTCCTTTTGTTAACTATTGTTATTAAGTACCTATGTAACGGCATACATGATTTTTACTCGCAACAAATAGTTTGCTGCTGGCATTTATATTTCATTGAAGTATTTATATTTATTTTTTGAGGAGGCTGTTTCGCAAAGATTCAAGGGTGTGACTGTAACGCGACGGTTGAGGGTTCGATCCACACTCGGGAGAGTGTATTATTATTTATTAATATTTTTACTTCTTCGCTCTGATACCAAGACAAAAGCCTGGCGTTGAAATTCGCTACTCAACACGCTATGCCTTAGAAAAAATTGCGGAAAATGGGGAATGGAGTGTCTCAACACTAGTTGGAAACTAGTGTTGAGACATTCCACTCACTGGCTCTGCTGCACTATTATATGCGGGATACAGCCTGAAGCTGCTTTATTTTATTGATATTTCATCCACTTTATTAATTTCAATTGATATTCGTTGTGTAACAAATAATCCTTTAAAATACCATATCCACTTTAGTTAATTGTAACGTAATGCATACTCATCCGGAAAAAACGATAAACTGATGCAAAAAATTGAGTGGAAGTCATTATCGTTTTATTTATATTATAAAAAAGAAATTGTTATTAACCGTAATGAACTGAATCGAGTGTCGTAAAATTTTATTTACTTTGCTCTTACAATAATAATGTATAAAATCAAATAAAGCGGGCAAAACCAATAACTATATATTCGAAATACTTTCTCAATTAAAAGAATTTTAAAATGCCACAAACAACTAAAATAATAATAGTCAATACATATTAATGTATCAAAATAAATTAACATTTCGATACATTGGCGGGAGAAATCGGTTTACATGTTGTTTTCATAGTAACAGAAAATTTTCAACACGTTATGATTCGTAGGGACCAACCAAAACGCAGAGGCACACGCGTGTCTGTAATCGTCTGTTGTGAATTTGACTCCTACTCGAGGAAATTAAATATTTGGTATTCTCATTTTCCTCGCTCTCGTATATTAAGGCAAATCGCGACGTTGAGTTCCGCCACTAAATACGCAACATCTTCAGAATTTGGCGTTAATGTTAACGGAGTCTCTTAACACGAGCTTCCCAGGTTCCCTCTGCCTAACTTGTATATATTATGTGTTAAACTAAGACTGGATTGTTATATAGCCATTATCATACGTGTATTCTTGATAATATTTTCATATATAACATCTGTATAACACGTTTTTAATTGAAACTTCAAATAGTTTCAAGTAACTTTTAAAGAAGGTATGGATTTTATTTCCTTACAGACATAGTACTTAAATGATAGATAGAAACATTAAATTTCGTTGACGGCAATCGGCCGTACCGTGCGAACGCAAATCGATAGGATCCAGCGGAATCGAAGAGTCGTTAATGAAACTTCCGCTGCGCAATTAGGCAACCGTCTTGGTTTTATTAAATTTAATCAAGAACTTGTGTAATATTACACAGATTGAGCCAATCGAACCGTGTACAAGTTTCGATAACGTTGTAGTTGAGAACTAATTTCGGAAATAGCGGAGTTATCTGGGCTTCTGCATGATCGCCTTATAAAAAGATCGCAGATCGCAAGTAATGATAAATTCAAGAGGATTTATGTAGGGGTTGATTAATGATATATTGATAAGGATAAGCCAGCTAGTGATAGTCGAAAATATCTGACGGCTCCAGCTGTTATAAAATAATAAATAACGCATTAGATACATCGGTAACATTACCAAGAGTCGTAAACTAAAGTTATAACGTTCAAATATAGGTCGAGTGTATGTAGTACGAACAAACACTACCAGTTCGTATATACTCGTATGTTGAAAGCATTATCGACAATGATAAGCCGGTCCGGAACCCCGTCCTAGTCCGCCCGCCGTCGCCGTCGGCTATATTTGAGTTACATTACGCTCACCTCGCTTCAAAATCATTTCAGTTTTACACTTCACTTTATATTCACAGTAAAACAATTCACCAACATTTTACTGAAACTGCGCTACATTTGAATCGCATTTAAAACAAATAATTGAGAAGTGGGCGGGTATTAAAAAAAACAACAACAACTTGGAACAGTCTGCGCTAACCAAACAAAGATTCCAAAACTAACTTCTCTCGCCATTATATAACCCACCTGAAAACCGCAAGCGCAGTTTCGGAACGAGTATTGCACAATTTTAAACAAAGCTATAGACGGGACAGAGCCGCATTACCATAAACCGCAGGTCAGTGGAAGCGCGAAATTGCTTTTTTGAACTCCCACAATGTTACCACTATTAGAAAGTTGAGAAAAACTTGAATAAAGGTGGCGAACGCGGTCGTGACGGCGTAATCACATTCCGAGCCGAACTCGGGTTAGTTGATACAGAACGAAGTCACCTTTTCTCTGTTTACAAAGCTTGCAACTTCGCCCCGAGCGCAAGATTAGAAGTATTTACGTAACTCAAGTTAAAACCCGCGAACGTGCTTTTTAGCAATTCTACGACTTCTCCGAGCGGGTAGCTATCGGGATCTCTTTAAACTCCTTACTGTGCATATGATCATAAAATAAAACGTTACTGGGGAAGAGCTTAGTCCCTTTTAAACTCGAAACAGATTCCAGTTTATCTTGATACTTAGAAATATATTACTTTTTCTATTACTTTACAATATTTACAAATCTCTCAGCGATTATATTGCATTTCTTCACTTCGCAACATTTACAACTGTCCCGACTTGATGCTTAAGTAAAGACTTAACTTTATATGAACAACGAAAATTATTTGATAGAAAAATGTGATTATATGACATCAAATATTCTTTATTTTAATATAATGGGTTTAATTGTGAAATACGTAAATTCCAATCGCATATAACTCCGGAACGGACGAGTTCCGTTAACCAGCTGCGGAGGCGTGCGTGAATGTATATTATGTTCTCTATTATACTACGTGTTCCAAAGCAATAACACTTATCTCTTTCCGAGACCCATAGATCAATGATAAAAACTCGCATTAAAACAAGACTAGTAATTAGAATTTCGATAAATCATTAATGTGATTCTTATCAAGCTGTCATCACTTTTACTAATTTATGAAACTTCGAATATTATTTGGTTTGGTTCTATTTATTAAATAAAACGAACGGCGGAAAAGGACCTCTCACTATTTAGCAAATGAAATTATCATGAAATTATCTAAGCGTTCATTTTAATTGAAAATCTATTTAAGAAAAACTTAGCTTAACGATGTGTCTCGCATGTAGCAGGGATACATACACATGCAGAGGGAACCTAACATGAAGATGCTCTGATCCCCACTTTCTACCGAATTTTTCGAGGCATTCCGTGTTAAGTGGCGAAACTCTAGTCAGGACTTTTGCTTAGTGCCAGAGCAAGAACATCAACATATTAATTAATAATAATTTACTCCCCCGAGTGGGGATCGAACACCCTTCCAGGCACACCCTTGTGCCTCTGGGCTACGACGACCTCAATTTATTTAATATTAAAATTAAATTGAAACGACGCAAATAATAATAATGCAACAAAAGTTACACCAGGCAAATAAACAGGAAGATAACGTCGTTTTAAGCCGTAACCTTGGTGATACCACTGATTTACAATATTATAGCTTGAGAAGTATCTATTACGTTTGACTTCATTAACGGTGTAACCGACCCACCCTCCTGCCCTCACAATTAAGGCAAAATTATTAAAATAAATAGGTCCAAGGAAGTGACGGTAGCTGTACATGCAATATTTACTGGAATCATCGTTTATATTAAGTGGGTCATTACGGTAATTGCTTCACGGCTCTGGATGTTAATAATTGAGTCGAGATCGTCATTACAATTCCTTGGAGAGCCGGAACGTAATGACTTTAAATAATTGTATGAAACACTTTTTTTTAAATAAAATCTACAAACTTCGCTTAATAGTTCGTCATATTTTTTGTTTACGTTTTCGTTTTATGGGAACGATTCGATGAGACATATTTTGTCTTATATCACAATAACTTTTTAACGATATTCGATGAAACTGTTTAAATATAAAACGTAGTAAGTAGTATGTATTAAAACGCTTAAGATAAATATAAACTATATTCTGTAGCTTGTCTTTGTGTATATCTGCAGCGAAGCATTATGAGATCATCAACTACTATTTAGAGAGGCGAAATAAATAAGGTTTACTTTAAAACGTTGAGTTATACGAAGCCGGAGAATAGTTAAAGATATTTCAATCTGTTACCGAGATAAGGATATTTGTTCAGTGTGTAAGCGGTACAAATTGTTTGCTCCGAAGCTCGCCTTACCTGAGTAAAGTTTTCATAAGCGCGTAGCCGCGGGCGCGATGCGACAGATTGTAAGTCGTCTCTCACCACCGTACATTCGCCGACTACCTTGTAAACATATTCCGCCTTTACATCCCTAATATTCGGCTTTCAAATTTACAACAAACTGGAACTTCTTTAGCAACTTCTTCTGTTCGTATTCAATTTGGAATATGAACAAAAGAAGAAACGGCTGGAAACGGCTTATTATATAAGTGAATACTATTTACATATGAATATTGTTTTTGTTTAACTAAGCCTTCAATGATTTCCGTTTCGCAGCAACCACATATACACATTAGTAGGCAAAGCTTTACTTATGAAAATATCTGTAGGCATCTAGCGGGCGAAATTAACTTGTTGGATTAAATATTAATATCGCGATACTCGACATGTGCCGTCAGGATCGTCTCACTCGTACCTCGCATCCGCCACATGTTGCCTGCAATATCTTAACTTTTCTATTACAAAATGTTTCTATTAAAATACATATATTCTTTAACTTATATCGCTAACGTACTACTTTGCTATTCTTAGATAAAATTATATCAGCAACTGTAAATCCTGTCGTTTTGTAGTTTTATTCATGAGCTTCTGGGTTAAAGTTTAGAGTTGATGTAAACTGTTTTGAGCGTCGCGCATCGTGTCATATTTTTCGCTGTTCCTACATCATTTCAGTGTTTGCTCTGAGCGGAGCAGGCAAACGGGACTTTACTGGTTAAATTACGTTTAACCTACAATTTGGAAATATAAACAACGCTGAAATAGTCATTAAAACATATGTTAGTACCAGCTTTTCTTTTTGATAATTTTAAAAAAGTATCTTATAATAGCAAAACTATTTGTACTGTAAATATATATATTGTAAATATTTGTACTCTAAATTTTATGTAAAATAAGTAGCTATGGATTTTTTTTAACTTAAAATGTTTTATTTTTATATACATATTTACTAGAGTTTAGCAGCATAAGACACTACGACCTTGTATTTCTTTTCACCATGTATGATTAATGAGAAAAAGATCTCATTTTGAGGCAGATTATTATTACACATTACTTCAATAACAGTAAAATGGATATTATTATCAAGTTATTTATATATAATATGTACTAAAAATACTCCAGAAATACGTTAAGGTAAAATACATGAAATGTAATATACTTCAGTGAATCAAGCAACATCTGTTGAAATATGTATAAAACATGGGGCCTGTTGAGAGGTCTTTTGCGTTATACCACTGAATTCCAATCTCATTTTTCCTTGTACCTTCATTACTTATTTACTCCGGGGCCTTTATCAGCAATGGCTATCGAGTACATAAACCCTTAATTTACATATAATGTCTAGAATAGTTGAAACAGAAAAAAAAAACGATATTTAACTTTAAGAAATATTAACGATATTCACAACTTTTTACGATATTTTTCTTCTCAGCTAGGGATCAGCGGATTCTTCGCATCTGCGTACCGACTGAGCGATCATGTTTTACCTCGAGATAAATCCTAATACTAATATTTAATTACGTAAGAAATCGTGGTAAACTCATTTTTTGGTAATTTTTTGAGTGTCTTACTCAAGTACTTCTTTAGAGTTTCTATCTGATATAAAAAATCATTATTATATTTTAGTTCCATGAAGCTTTTCTTTAGTATTAATGTTAGTTTAAACAAAAAGAAAATCATATTTAATATTGAATAAAATGATATTAAATAAACGTAACATAGCAACTAGTCAACAATGCAAGGCGCAAACAATTTTATCTATTCTCAAGTAAGTAAAATATGAAATGTTGATAATATACATATATTTACTTGGATGTAGAATTTACATAATGGACAGAGAACACAAAACATGCACGCGCAGTTTATTTAGAGTTCTTAACTCCCGACAAGACGGGGCTGGTGGTCACGGGGGGATTCATTAGTGGAAACGGTAACAGGGATGCCGCGATCACCGCCACCGCTGGGTATACTTGTCTTGTGCTACATATGAATATTTGAGTCATATAGACTAATGTATGAGCTTATTGAATTGAATCAAGTTGTTTTTGTGTTGGATTATCGGATGGAACTTGGGTTTTATCGCTTATATGTAGTATGTAGACTAGTACTTTTAAATATTTCAATATTTGAGAGAACCAGTAACGGTAACTTTTAAGGATTTTTTTTTAAACATATTTTAATTTCTCAGTCTATAATGCGATGCATCTATTACATCTTCTCGCTATGAAGGTGTCTGAATACGCGTGTTTACTTTTTCTCCAACATCTGAAGTATTTAGACAGCGTAACTACACAGTCAAAGTAAACTAGTTTAGGTTGAAAAGTTTTATTGTAAATACTTTCACACAAATGAGTGCCAAGTCTGCATAATGAAAGTAGTTGAAGTACAAAGTTTGTATTCATTATGTGCTAATTCTATGTAATTGAAGATTCCTTAGGGTCCCTCTCTCGCAAACTTCTATCAATACAACTAAAACAGCATTTATCGCTATTTTAACTTGGCCAGGGATAAGCAGAATATTTTAATATTTACTTACGTTCTTGAAAACTTGTTATAATACATGTATGACCACAAAAATGTCGTTTTTAACATTTTTCATATCTAATTAAACTGTAACTAATTCCACAAAGTTTCAACATGATAAGATTTTATGATAAAAACATCACAATATTTCCACAAAGTTACTCTTCAAAAACAGAGTATTCGTTAAGAAAAGCTGAAGCGTCATGAATATAAGATGCGTGCGTGTCCACGCATGAAGAGATTAACGTACGTGAAATTACACCTTATTTTTAGGCTTGCATTTTGCTAGACACATCATTATGAGTAGGGGGTAAGGGGTTGCGGTGAGTACGAGACGGGCGAGATAAGGGTCGATACAAAAGAATGCCGTTTTATACGTATACGTTGTGTGCACCGAGCCTAACATAATGGTACGGAGAGCACGTACAAGCCATTCGCTTATTCCTCCTCGTTCAAAAGGCTTATTTTATGTCAAGAAAATATTGAAGTAGATTTATAATATGCCTTTTGATTTATTCACGAGTATTTTACTGAGGGTGGTTGGTATTGATGCAACAGTTGTCTGCAAATATGGAATTTACATGTTAAAATTATCTGTTTTTTCGGGGTATTTTCGGTGACCGTTGTGGTAAAATAGTGTATCTGGCTTGTAGTTTAAATGCGTTCATGTCTTGGGTTCTGGTCCAGGTTGGATTAAATTTCTCATATAAATACTGTTTAAGGCTAAAGCAGTTTTCTCGTTCCTTTAATCCGTATAAAGTGAAATAGAAAGGCCAATGCAGTAAAATATTCGAGTTTAATTAAAAGCAAATAAAATTAATAATTGAAAAAAAGTATGAAATCTTTATAAGAACATATAAAACATTTTTATTAAAATGAAATCTAATTACACACATACTATTTTTACTTCGCTGAAATGAAAATATTTTTGCTAATTATAAATTTTTCATCATTAAAATGTAACGCGCTATTGCGCTCGCGAGTTTCTTATATCTCTCCATAATTCAGCGTACACAGCATCAGAACGAACGAAATCTGTTCCATTATTAATATCCACAAATCAAGCCTGTCCTATACGGCTTTTGATGAAACACTGAGACGCGGCTTTAATGACTCTGGTGCAAACAAGCACGCGTAATGTGATATACGTGGAGTACTTCCCATCATGTTTGTGTTACGATTGAGTTTTGTTGTGATATAACTATTTGTAAATTGGCTGTTTGTTGATCTTCTTTTATCTGCCATTAATTCCGGCGTTTGTGGACCGGGCAAGTGGGTCGGGCATGTAGCGCGACTGCAAGACGAGAGATGAACGAAAAGTGTGACGTCATGGAGAGGAGTTAGGCCTTCATCTGAGTCGCGACTCAGAGGAAGGCCGCTATCGAAATGGCAAGATGAGATAGTTAGGTTGGTTGGTCACTCTTGAACTAAAATTGCTCAAAATAGAGATTGTTGGCAAGCATTGGAGGAGGCCCTCACCTGAAAAGGAATTCTTGCAAACAAAATAATATTGTTAATTGTAATTTACACCAAGAAATAAAAGGTTTTTTTTTTTATTGTATTTATTATTTTAATTTCGGTTCTTCGCAAGGGTCTGTGTTTCTGCTCAACCTGCTCCACTTGGCACAGTCCTTCAAGTCCTTGATAGTTACTATATTGGTTCTTATGTCTCGCATCACAGCATTCAGCTATCGCTTTAGTCACCTAGGACAGACATAGCGAGGCACTTTTGTTTCGAAATAATTTCTATACAGAATTTTCCGCTACTTCACTAATCACGAGACGCCCTCGAAGACCGCATGAAGGTCCTGAATATCTGTTGGCGTTTTCAAGGAAAAATATATCTTAAAATAATAAAAAAATATTGAACTTTCATATGTAATTAAATACTATATATTAATTATAATGTGCATAATAGAAATGACATATAGATTTATTACAATTGCATTTGTATAGATTTAATCAAATTAATTAATATTGATATTGAATCGTTAACGACAGTCGCATACTAGATTCCGCAATCTACATACGGCGAGGCCGTTCTAGCGCGGTCGAACATTTTCGAGGATTAGCCCCCATATCTCTATCCGGAGCCGAAGATGTCAATCCGGTCGAGATCATTATCGTAAATGTTAATGACGACGACAATTACTAGATTCAGAGCATCAGAGGCCGAACGCTTCCAATACACCCCCGATCGATTTGGCCCTCTATAAACTCCTTCCGATCGAGCGGCCTTAATTAAAATAGTTTCACGAGAAAAATGGTAAGGGAGCGACCTCACCCGCCAGTGACCTTACGGATTTTTAGGCTATTTTACACAAGAAAGCCTCCGTTCAATCAGTGCTTAATGCTTATACAGTAATTTTAACAAGCTAATTGCGATTGGATCCCGAATAGTTAGAAATTTTACTAAAACTAAGGTTTTTTTTTTTAATAAAAAAATTTTTGAACAATTATGTAATTAGAATAAAGTGTAAAGTATAATATTTTTTATACTATACACTGTATTCAAATTGTATGTAAAAGATATATTTGTGGCACACAATATAAAAATATAGATATAAAATATAAATATGTAAAAATATAAATATATAACTTCAATAATGTTTCTTTCATATATATATTTAAACCTTGCGCTATTTTTTTTGTCTTTATATTTCGGATAAAAAATTTAATAAAAGAGGACGGTATTTTCAAAGGATTAATTAAAAGAATAATCTAGTATTAAAAATTTAAAAAAATTAAAATTGTTTTATTTCCTTGTTATAGGTACATATATACAATTTTCAATTTTAGATGTACGTTAATATATTGATATATATTTAAATGTTGTTTTCTGTGTTATATTTTACATTTAATGTGTAAATTATATAATATACATAATTATTTTTAATCGTTACAAAATGTAGTTCAATAAAAAATAATACGTAATTTTTAATAACTTAAAATGCTCTAATAATTATTACTGTCATATATTTCTCACGTCGACATTTGTCTTGAACAACGATCATTAGTTAAAAGGCGTGGAGTACAATTTGTATAGACTTGAAATGATTAGATTTTACACAGCGCCGTTCTCTTAAGGACGTAGGAAATTATTAATTTATCACTAACAAGAGTGAGAAAATCTTGCAACTCCCAAGTGTCTTGAATAATAATTTTTGGTTCTGCCTCTTCATTATACAATATCTCTGTTTGAAAGTTTCATCATTTGGTTATATTATAATTAAATAGAACGTCTTTGTTATAATGTTTGAGCGTAATTTAAGCCATTTTAAGTATTTTTTTAATGCTAGTAATTTAAAGAAACTCTTGCGAACTTACATGGAACTAAAGTAAATAAATGGAATCGTTTCAGCCAGTTTATTTTTCTTAGACTCAAGTTCGGACAGGGCTATGTACCTCGGGACTCTTTATATTTATGTTCCACAAGGGAACTGTAACCCAAATGAAAGAAAACGTAAGTTTTTTCGGAACCTGCTAAAAGGTGCGTAAATTTTTACCATTACATATGTTTTCAAAACTACCTCTCAAACCGGCCGTTACTTCAATCTTTATTCCAATTCCGTTTCCGTTTAATGTTTCTTCGTATATTACCTTACAAAGTAATATATTTTATTAGTCTTTGGAATCTATACAATAATGTACGTCATAGTTTAATACCATTATGAGGTCCAAATAAAAATTACAAGCGAAAATATCACAAAGATCCAATATAGCATCAAGGAAAATTTTCCAAAGGAAATGAGTAGTTCATTTCCGTAGAGAAGTCGACATATAATATACAAAGGCGACCACTCGAGAGACAATGGAGTTGGCGTAACTTTCAATATTAATGATGCGCCGGCGATGCACAGAGGCTGGAGTTTCAAAAGCCCCATTGATACTCATTAACTATTGATTCATAAGTAATACTCTTTCGACGTCACTCGTCGAACGCTCTGGACAACTTTTCAGATTTAAATGTAGTAGCGCAGAGGCGCAACGGTGTGATTGTATCGCCATGGTTGTGGGTTCGATTCCTCGGGGGAATTCATTATTATTTATTAATATTTTCATTTCTTCGCTTTGGCACCAACGAAAGGCCCGGCGTTGAGTTCCGTCATTCAACACGCAAAATTTGTAAAATTTGTAAAATCCCACTGCTTATTCTGTTTCGTGCGGGATACAGCGTCATTAATGTAGTACTCCTTATATTACAATTTACAATCGAACGTTTAGCATTCTCGACGTTTTCGTAGATTTTATTTAAACTTTAAATAAACTGTCGGTTCAAATGATACTTTGGTATAAGAAGCTATTAAATAGAAGAAGAAGTTAATATAATTTATTGTTTTGTATTTTATAAATTTTAATCAAGTTTTCTTCTTATATTTTCTATTTTTCTTTAATAATAATAAGGTTATTTGTTGTAACTAATAATGATATTACTTTTATAACACCAGAATGTAGAAAAATCGTTTGTTCATGAGAGTGAATATTCTTTTCAATTTTTCTAGCACAAACTTTAAAAAATTATAATTTATATTTGATAAAACAATAATTGAAATAGCTGAAAAATACACATGGAAACGACTTTAAACAACGATGAATCGCAAAAACTATTTACTTATTTAAACATTGAAAATGGAAAAAGTTCGCATCAAACCTGTTATCTCGAAACATAAAGCAACGTGAAATATCAGATACCGCGTATTATTTATTTAGATTTTAAAAATCCTACCGAAACCTAAGCTTGAACAAAACATTTTAGTTCAATACTAAAAAAAGGCTTCCACGTAAATACTCTACATGAAATACGTCACAGGCTTTGCTTTACATATCACGATTGTGTCGGAAAATTTTAAGCTATTTCGCGATTTTCGTAGGTTACGCGAGAGCGAACGATTCAGTTTCATCGTACATCTAAATACATTTTCACAGCGAAATGTTACTTTGCACTAAAATTGTAAATTTATTTTATATAAAAAATATATATTATTTTGCTATTTTCAATGTGATTGTACTTGTAGAATTTAACAGTATAGAATAAGAGAGCAAAATAATAATAGCGATCAAAGGGTTGCAAGTAACAACTTAACACAATACACACGCGGCTACTCCAGTTTTATTGCTCGAACATCTGTTGTGATATGCAAAGTGTGAGTCGTAAAACGGCCCAGGCCTACGATTACTTCACACAGCTAACTCTCTTATAACAATCTTTATAGCGACCTACCTGTAAACTTGCAATCAGATTAATAATACCCTGGCGTTTAATGATCTGGGAGATTTGATAATTTCAGTATAGATTATACTTGCAAAGTATAAAATTGAGCTGGGTTCGAATTTTATTAAATTACTTAAGACCGGTCGTGGCTTAGAGGCACAAGCGTAACTTTAAATGTGACAGGTTGTGGGCTCGATTCCCACTAGAGGAAATGAGTTATTTAATATTTTCATTCCCTTCGTTCTGGCGTTCGCGTCGTGGTCGTCGTCCACTCTACACGCATTGCCTCCGAAATTCGGCGGTAAGTGGGGAGTGGAGTGTCTTAACTTAGGCACCCTCTGCCTACCCTAGTACATGTTAGATACAGTGTAAAGCTGAAAAAAAAGACTATATATTCGGTTTTTGATAATAACCTGAGTTTATTTCTTGTATTATACAGTCACCAATTTAAAGATAGATTAACTCAACTACTATACGAATTCTAAAGTTACTCCCATATGAAATAATACAAAATAATTGAAGAATAACTAGTTTTTACATCGAAAAGTCATGAAACGAACTACATATACATATACGTACCCTGATTTTTTTGTCGCATATACTAGCACAATCACTCATCGCTCGATCTCGCTCGATGCGTAATCGCGCTGCGTAAATACATTCTGCACTTATTGCGCACCACTCGTATCAGGTGCTTGAGTACACAAGCCCTTAGTGTGTGAGAACAAAGCGGCGGATAGAGCAGCATTGTATGAAGAATCGACTTAAAAGGCCGGTTCAGCTTTTTAATAAAACTCTGTGTTGGCATATTTAAGAGCTGAAGCGTTTAGTGGCTGCGTCTCTGCTAGGCTGTATCCTGTGAATTGTAAAATATTATGAAATTTTTGATATATTTTTTCTGTTTATATTATAAAGTAGAAACCGAAAATTCGAAGGAGTAAAAGGTATTTTAATATTGACTGATGTCAACAGAAATCTAAAAATGACATACTAGTTTACTTTTGCTATAATTTCATCAATACAACTTTAATAAGTAAATGCAATAAGTAAATAAAAATATCTGCAAAATCAGTAAAACTATTTTGTAGTGCACAGTAAACAAGCGCGGTAGCAATGGGCGGTGCTGGTGCGGACCGGTCACTCGACTCGAATGCGACCTCGCTACCACTGTTAACTTTAAGATGGCTCTTTTTCGAGTGAAAAGTTTTGTATTTCGATAGATGCAACAGCAAATATTTGTATTTCTCACTGCGGTCTTCCTAACAAGTGAACCGTGGCGTACGTGCGAGAGACGTCTTTATTGACAATCTGCGCTGGTCCTGAGCTCGCAGACAGCATCGCAAATCGAACTCCCTCCCTTCTAGATGCAATTAAAACGACATTATCAGACGTGCCCTCGACCACTTTAATATTATAACTTTTCAGACAACGAATAAATTTAATATTACTTGCTATAAACGAATATCTTTATTAAAACGCTTTCATGTTTCGAGATTATCGTAGGATTATGAAATAGCCGCCTAGGGAAGGTACCGTTATTGATAACTATTATGGAGGTCAGCGGTTATTATGAAAATATCTACTTGCTAGTCGTATACTGAATTTTGAAATTCAATAATGTAGTATGGAGTAGTAGAAAAGGTTAAGTCGATTGTATTCCCGGTACTGTAACCACAACAAGGGTATTCTGGTGTAGCGTCCGGTTATCCTACAAATCCTATACCGCCTCTCTCGGGCACGTCTTTCCAGCGGGATTACGCGCTTCACGCGGCGATCTCGGGGCGATCCCGCCTGACCGCAACAATTATAGTAGACAAAAGATAAACTTTGTGTTGTATATACGTGAAATATATTATGTTTACGATTTATATGTATTACGTAACGTTAAGGTTCCGATTTTATTTTGATTTTGTTTTTTTTTTGTTTGATACAAATAATAAAAATGTTGCATTCTATCATTTAGCTTAGATTTTAGTTTTATCAAACCCGAATGAAAAATCTATTGTTTGTTATACAAGAATTAATCTCTTAATAAAGGTATGTAAAAATTGAGCAACAACCATCTATTCTCCAAACGATGACTAAAATTTCTTAGAAACCCGCCAGTAATTTTTAGATAAATCTAAACCGAGCATTTAAATATAGATTCTACTTTCATAACATTAAGAAAACATCTTTGAGGAATTTGTGAATGAGTGACTCCTTTGATAGAATGTCTTCATTTTGAAGTTTGAAGTTTATATAAAGCACATACTAAAAATATCTCCATATATATATATATATATATATATATATATATATATATATATATTGCAGACACGTGTTCGTGTATTCATCCAGATGTGACGATAACACGCTTAATTACACTAATTAGTTACAAACGATATCATCGTTATCCTCCATATGGCATTATACCTGAATGTGGAAATTCAAAAGCATTGTTTCTGAATACAACAAAAAATCTATTCTTTCCACTTTTACCAAAATATTCTGAAATACAAGGCGAAGGACTTACATAAGGAAAAACCATTGCAATATAATAATACCTACGCCGAATAGAGGAAGGCATTTACGGAAATATTCTTACTGGGTAAATAAGTTAGGTTGTCATTAGCTTAAGTTACGGGTGTAGTAGATCCTAAACTAACATGGAAAGACTCGAGCCTCTTCAACGAGAACGACCTTCAACAAAACTTCTTGCAAGTAACACATTACACTAACAAGATCTTAATTCGTGTTTTCACACAATTTCTGTAACGGTAAATCGATATAATTTTTATTCTATATCTTAATAATTAATATCATAAACTTTGTAAACCGGAAATTTAATAATAGATATTGCTATATTTTATTGCAATAGTAAAAAAGTAATGCGCATACGCTATTCAACATCAATGGACGGATTTGTGAGTGTCATAAAAATATAAATGAAAGGGACAAAATCTTATTAAAGTTAATATTTATGGTGCCATTATCGAAAAATTGGAAAAAAGTTACAATACAAAGAATTCTTAAAGTTACAATACAAAGAAATCTTTAATATTTGCTTCACCCAGTACTGTATTCAAAAATTACTGGCCTTGCCGTTATTTTCGTTCACGTTTAGTAACTTTACAGAGATTTTTTAAATCGTGTTACACAGAAAGAATTTTTTTCCCAAGTTAATTCCAAATTGAAGGAAAAGAAACTGAATAAGATTGAAGTTGGAGAATTTAAAAGAGCAGGCCGTCGCACATAGTAGCGGGCCAATTGTGTTTCTACTTTATTTACCTGAGCGTAGACAATAAGGGTGTCTCCACACAATCAACTCGACGAGAAAGTTGATTGTTTGTGTTCCATTCAACTTCACAATAGAGAAAATGAAGAGGAGCCAATTCTTTTTGCAACAGCTTTTATCCGCCACTTTCTTCGCTTGCCGAATGTTTGCATTAATAATACCTCGCTACGAATGCATTAGCCTCTCGTCAAATGTTTGTCTTGGAATCAAATGTGTATTATTTTCGGAACGGCAATAGCGCTAAACTGTTTGCGCGTATTCGTGAACACGACATCACTACTTTGTGATGTCGGTCGTGTGTTTGTTCGTGTAGTTGCTAAAATACAGAAATATTATGCGAGTGCTTACGTTAGCTAATAGAAAATTGGTGTGGCAATAACATCTTTTATATTTAAATTTACTATAGCTTATTGAAAGCTTATCAAATTAATAAAATTGATATTTCAAATGTTTGTGAGTGTTAAAAATAGAAACTGGATGTTTAACTTACGATGAGGTACAATAAAATAATCATTTGCGGTTATTGATATTATTGCCTTTTCTACCGAGCTATAAAAACAAATGTTACAATACGAACGCTATAATTGCTTATAAGCTATCCGGAATATGTGTTACAGCTGTTTTATTAAGAATGAGATTAACTCCAAAGATCCTATAATAAAAGCTCATCATTAGAAGTAGCGGACAGCGACTAGACATATAAAGCTACTACAATGAACCAGTTAATAGGTTTCTAATAACATTGGTGGAGACAGCGCTCCCTCCATTGTGCGGTGCGCACTATATTTCAATAGGGTCTATTTCAAGTCACAACAATTGATATCGTAAGTAATCTAGCAAAGCAACTCGGCAATTATAGTTATGGGGCAAACGGTCTGTCGTGATGAGAGTTCGTTGATAAAAGTTTCGTCTAACTATTACATCGGATGAGACAATCCCCTGGCTCTTAATTATGGCGCTGCGTATTTCGTATTACAATAATGAAGAGAAACAATAACAAAAGTTCGAACGTCGGAGCGCGGCCAGCGGACAACTTCGCCGCTGCTCAGCTGAGTGCTTGTTGAGCTCACTCCTAATGAAAACTTGCTTGTTACCGCGAACGTAACTATTATTTCACGGAGAAAAAGAATAAAAGAGTCGCGGAGAACTCTGCGTAGGGTCGTTCAATTGGTAATATCATTTCTAAGTATACAAGCTTGAAGAGATGAGTTCGAGAATGTTGGCATACGAGTGGTGGTGGTTGAGTAGCATCGAGTGATGTATACGTTCATTTTGAAAATATAATATTGTATAAGTCTTTTATCGACGCCTACAATAAGTCGCGTTTTATATGGTTATTATAGCGTCATAAACGCCACCGGCCGGTGTTTCATACAGTGCGGGGCAGACTACTGCCTCTGATTCGGGCGCGGGCGGGGACCGCCCACTGACAGCC
>DWAP01000247.1:0-24584 GCA_018230625.1 Heliconius eleuchia | reverse complement strand
TTAAGTATTTATCTTTCCTAAGTGTGGATTAACACTTTAAAAATGTTTAAAAATAGAGGAAATATTTCCGTAGAGTTCTAGAGGCATTGCGTGTTGAGTGCCGCCTCGACACCAGAGCGACAAAATGAAAATATAAATGTAAATAAAAGTGGGGATCGAGTCCGCAACCAGCCACACTTTTACAGTCACACTTTGTGCCTCTGCATCACGACTGGCCTCCTTATTTTTTAAGATATCGCTTTATCCCTAGCAGGGTAGTCAGAATGCAGCGCCAAAAGCTCTGCTCTCTATATGTTTCACTTCGTCCACTATCATAAGTCATATGTCTTTTTATATATGCCATGCGGGAGTTTCTCATGCTTTTTCGTGACCTTTCTCCTGTATCATCGATATAATATTCCCTAAAGACAAACGAAGTCTCCTCCTTTCTGGTCGTAAAAAAACTCCCAACCACCTTCTCTACTTAAGACATCTTTGTATTTTATTAACATATCAGATCATTCTTGGGATAAATATAAATCACAAACTCTCGCTAGGGAGATTATAAGACCTAATGTTGGGTTTATCCGCCCTTTACCTACATACATACATATCCATTCTTCACATCGGAGATGTGTTCGTTCCACCAATACCGATGCCTCTCTTTTTTCAAACAATGTATCTTAAGCTACAGTTACTATGTAGTTTGTATTGTCTATACACTGAAAAATATTATTACTTTTCAATGGTCCTAAGAATTGGGTCACCTCTAGCTTCCGCTTGATAATGCTGATTCAGTCCTAGTACTGATGAATTGACCATTGTTTCTTTATTAACTAGCTTAACATCTTTCAGCCCATAAACAAAATGATAAGAATCCCTGCTATGTTTAGCCAGTTTATAGCTTGGCGCATCGATTTGGCTAACTATTGGATGTACAGTCCGAACAGTCTTATTGTATTGAAGTTCTGCCAGCATATCTCAATATTTCCATTTTCAGTGCTGTCTCGCTTTTTGGAAACTCTTGATATTCCTTTCTTATTGGTGGATCTTGAAGCTTCCAGCTTCTTAAGCGATAATTCGATTCAGAGTTTGGATACCTTGTGTAGCTGTACCAACCTGCTAACAGACCCCTTATTCTAGCAGCAATTATGAATAAATCAATCATACTTTTCATTTGCGTTTGATCCCATGTATACAACAGGTGAATTCCTTTCCTTGCAAATTTCCAATATAAGGTTTTTATTCTCATTTATTCTCTTGTCTACTAACCTAATATCTACTCCCTCGTAACCGCTTCGCACAGTTCCGACCCATCCGTTCGAATCATCACATAATATTATTTTTTCATTCCCTGTCACGCTACCTGGAACATACTTGACACTCTCCCAAAACTCCTCGAGTTGGCCTAATGGAGCAGAAGATACTGGCGCATGCCTCTGCGAGCGTGAAGCAAACTTAAATCAGCCTTGGGTTGATCGCCTTGTATTCAACCGTTGCACTGATCAATCGAGAGGACAATAACACACCTACATCTTGGCAGCCCCGCTTGCTCTCTGGTACGCCGGCCTAGAAAGAGACTTGAGTACTCGGTAAATCTGTCGTGTTATTGCCCTTTCGCTTGGTCTCAGTCACACAAACAACATCCAAATCTCTCTCATCCATTATATGTAATATTTATCCATTCATCTTTTCTTCCATCCCTCCTCTTACATTCTACGTACATACTTGTAGCCGTCTTCCACCTCCTGCCATTCCGGAAATGGCGTGTTGGGTGGCGGTCCCCAACGCCGCATTAGTCGCCACTTGATATACCAGCGGGGACGCACTGGTGCGCGTCGCCTTGGGAGTCGCCCTATCAGTGCGCTCTCGCGAGTTGCACCTTGCCAGATGGAACGTTGTAGCCCACGTAAGGGCTGGCAGGGGTCGCTGGGGGCAACCCTTCCTTCGGGGACCCCCACTACCATAAATAAGAATGATAAAATGTATTATTTTATGAATAATTTTTTTTATGTACCCAATTAATAATTCGAATATTAATTAAAATATTTACGTGTATAATTACTATAAATTGAATATTACAGCTATTATTTTGTAATATTTTACACAAATAACATTGTCATGACAATACTGCGTAAAAAGAAGTTTCAGTTAGTTAATAGTTCCTCCCGCCATCGCTAGATGGTCCCCGTGTGCATCAACACCATGGCGAAAGCGACGTCAACCGTGTGTGGATAATTTTTTGTTTTCAACATTAAACTCTTGTTTCATGTTTGTTTATAAGTGAAAGAACATTTGGAAAAGTTATTTAAAGTGTTCAATTATAGTTAAGTGTAAAAGTTCTCCATTTTCAGTTCAAAGTTTAGTGTAAAAAGTTATAACGAACTCTGGGATCAGTTGAGAATTCAGGTGTCAACGAGGTAAGAAACCGAAGCTTATTTCCAGATTACGACTTCTAAAATTAACACTTTACGCAATAAAGCATGTTTAACCGCTCTTGAACTTAGTAATTATCTTTATTTGCGCGAGTTACGAGAACGCACGGACAGGTAATAATTATAAATAATTTTGTGTAAGGTTATGTCTTGTCTACTCAAATATCTACTGAAGGCTTCAAAGTTTGAACGTTTCTGTATACTATACATTTATATTACCTAAATATATAATCATATTTTTAGCCTGATTTCTTAAACTGTTATGTTTATGTTTTCTTCTTTGTTTACCTTTGACTTGGAAAAAGTTGATTCTAGTATTAATGCAAACAAATAATCTGCCTTACTACATATGTCTTAAAATATATTTTTTTGTTATATTTCATATAAATATATATAAAACTAAATAAAATTGTTTCTTAATAAACATTAATATTAAAAAAGAAAAAAAATATTAGGTAATAATATAATTAATGGCTACTTTAAATTGTTTTAAAATAGTGAAATTTTACAATCATGGTAATTTAAGAAAATTTTCTTAAATATATTTTTCAATAATAAATTTACTACTGGGCAAGTACTTAATATGGAAATAATATTAAAAATGATAATGATTAAAAATGTTCTTACAAAAAGAACAATTTTATTAATATTTTTCTTGCTTTCATTTTCTGTCCTAGTATTTGGTTCATGTAAAAAAAACAATTTATTTGAATATAAATAATTTTAATAATGGATGTGGATATAATTTTCATTTTGACTATATAAAAAAAAGACCCTGTGCCGCTGTACCACAACGGCCTCTGTATCATTATTTTTGTTAAACAATATTTTCTAAAATAAAAAAACTTATTATTTATAAGTCATTTTACAAATAAACCAGTCATACTGAATGAACATTGTTTGCTTATTTCATCTGACATTGTGATAGCAAATAATCTTCAACCGCTTCAAACAAATGTAAATAGAAATAACAGTCTGACATAGACTCTTTTGGCCTTTGTACTATTTTATGAAACGCTAGAAATGTTATAAAACTCACTAAAATGTCAAAGAATATTATATTTTAGAATTGGAGCACTTTTAAATTTAATATGTATTGCATTTTAATATTAACTTTTTTTCATTTCAGACCTCATTACAACTTTATAATGTATATATAAAATTATTTGCTGAAAAATCAAATTGTAAGCATTTCCATAAAATCATAATCAATGCTTCAAAGAGAAATGCTAATAAAAAGGCAGATGCGAGATCAATCCTTTCTCTTTATATCTATCTAGTTTTTTCTAAAAAAAAAAAAAAGAGGTTTGCAACAATCAATTCCCTTTGTGCGCGACATCAATGGGAGCGGTTGCTGTGTACCTCTATCCTTTGATCTCGCCGCCCTCTGAAGATGCGACATTGCGCTAATACCGCCGCCGCGTTCCACAAACGACCTAACCGACATATGACGATAAATATATATATACATACTAAAATAATATATGTTATTGTTGTGACACCTTCTTGTTTGTTGTTACGTATTTGAATACGTTAATTAAAGGTTAATTTGATTTTTTTATTATAGATGTATCGTGTCGTATTTGTTGACATGCGAAATCGTTTCATTCATTTTGATGTGCCTTTTGCAATTTTCTATAAATTCTATTTATTATAATAATATTACACTAGAGGTTAGAGGTCAGTCGTGGCGCAGGATCATTAGCGTGTAACTGTAAACGCAACAGGTTCGATTCCCACTCGAAAGAAATTAACTATTTAACACCATTACCATTTCTTCGCTCTGGTGTCCAGTACACTTTGATTACTGTGGTAATTTACGATTAATCGTCAATTTTGAACATTGTGTATTCCTCATAGAATTGGAAAAAGCTTTTAATAGTTTTGTTTATTATTCTTAATTCTTGCTTTCACCATTTTGCAATTTGGCCGTGCTGAAAAATTCTAGTAGCAGCTTATTATCAAACAATAACACTTAAATTTCGAACAATATGCGAGAAAAATAATTAAAGCCCGTAGACAAACAGTTAGGACGTTTCAATAATAAGACAAAAGGAGTCGGATTGCAAAGGGGACGATCACAGAGTAGGACTCATAGCTTTGTCGTCTAAGTGGGACTTACTGTCCTGCCGGCTTTTTTTTTCACAATGCAAGAATTATCGTGTCTGGCTCCTGAGTTCGTGTGTACGAAGTTTTTATATTAACGTTAAAAATATTATAGACCAATATTTGAGGAATGCCTAACTCCGCTTTCGAAAGATTTTATTTTACACTTAGTTTAATAAAAATTTAAATTAAATTCAATGTTTGGAAGTGCATTTAGTTTTAGTAGGTAAAGTTACTATAATTTATATTTTAAGTTATGGTCATCTTTAAGTATTTTTAGATATTTTTGAATTATTTTAAATTTATATATGACAAGTAACAGCATATGACAAATATAGTATAACTGCACGACAACCACGACACAAGAAACGTACTGTGCAAATGGCATGAATTCAAAATGAATCGTCTTATTTAATAGTTATTTAGTACTAATAAATAAGACGATCAATCATGGTCAAGGGCGTATCTGGAGATATTTTATGGGGGGGAGGGTCTGGACTTTAGCTTTGAACCGATATGTTCACGTAAATTTTGTATATTTTTTATTTTTTTTGATGGAATTTTTTTTATAGTAGTAGTAGGACATTTTTGGTGTGGGCACAGACCGCCCAGCCCCCTCTATTTCTATGCCCATAATCATGGCACTGCCGTACGCTAGTTCCGGAACTGCACACAGCATGCAAGTAATTATCAGATGATTAAATTAACAGCGAACTCAAAATCGTATAGAAATGTTATTCTGGATCCAAAGACCACTCTCGCATTATGCACCAGCGACAAACAAACTCGTTAGCCAAATAGTTTACGTAATGTAGTAGTCGAAAGCTTTTAGTTACACTGGCACAAAAGAATTACGCAGGTAAAAAAATGTGTTTTCACATTAATGTTGGTTATTCAAATAAATAAATCGGCTTCACGCCGTATCCCGCATGCAGCAGGGTAGGCAGAGGGAATCTAGTGCTAAGATACTGCGTTCAATACTTCCTGTCGAATTGCGTGTTAAGTGACGGGACTCAACGCCGGGCTTTTGCCTTGGCGCCAAAATGAAGAAATGAAAATATTAATAAATAACAATTTATTTCCCTGAGTGGAGATCTAATCCACAACCGTCGCGTTACAATCAGGACCTTCTGCCCCTGCGCCACGACGGCCTCATTTGGTTATTGACTATGAATTTTTCCCAATCCTTTAATATAAAAGTTGGTGAGACTCGATATGCGGGCGGAGGGATCGCGTTCTTCATCAAGTTTTGAACTCTTTCATCGCTGCCGAGGTAAACACGAAAGTTTCTCTAATGTCTCAGAAAAGATTTTCGTTAATGCATTTAGGTAATCCGTAAATGCGGGCTTTTTGCGAAGTGTTTTATTTATATTAGAAAAGAATAAATATACAAATATGATTACTTAATTATTAGTATTTTCTGCTTCACGCTCTATCCCGCACACAGCAGAGTAGGCAGAGAGAACTTAGTGTTAAGAAGTTTAGCAGAATTCTGAAAACTTTGCCTGTTGAATAGCGAATTTCAACGCCGCGCTTTGTCTCGACACCAGAACGAGGAAATTATAATATTAAATATATTATTGCTTCCAGTGATAATCGAACCTACAACCTGTCGCGTATACAGTCACACAGTGTGCCCCTGCGTCACGACTGGTCTCAATAAATAATAAATACTTATTATATTATAGATATTTATTTAACACGACAATGTTGTACTGACATGTTAATTAATATAAATCACAGACATATTGTACACATTGTGTATATAATCGACTCACCAGCCATCACGCTACAGTACGGTCAACAAGTCGTGGCCATCCTGAACTTAGCTTAAAAGCTGTGCAAAAGTTCAGAAAACCTATCCACACGCCGGCCACGACTCCTCGGCCGCACTGCAAACGCAATAACATTCGAATACGATCAAACGAAACTTGCGTCGTGCCCGCCGCCCAAGCTGGGGCTGGCAAATTGGCTTCACAATTAATGGCCTCCTGCCGCTACTAATCGACCGATGGTATTAAATGAACGGACTGCACTAATTGCCCGGTAAGACAAAGGGGCAAACACTAGCCTTTGAGATCGATGTCTAGTGTCACTTGAGGCGTAGGCACATCTCTATGTTGTAGCTGTAGGATACACTTACACTTGGAGTGGAGGAGGCGAAATGTGGGCAATTGTAGATATGTGATTGTTAAACATGGATGCACGAGAGGCATGTTGTTTGTGAGGATTTGTCTTGCGTTTGTTGTTATTGGTGTTTATTTAAAATGATTTTTAGGGTTTCGTACTTTGTAAGGAAACAAGGAATCCTTATAAGATCACTGTGTCTGTCTGTCTCAGGAACGCTTGGAGATATCGAGTTGAAATTCAAACTTTATACTCAGATCTACGGCCCCATGAATTCCTGATATTTTTTTTCTATACTTATCAGCTTCACGCTGTATCCCGCACACAGCAGGGTAGGCAGAGGTACCCTAATGTTAAGACACTCCGTTCCCCACTTTCAGCCGAATTCTGGAAGCATTGCGTGTTGAGTGGCAGAATTTAACGACGCGCTTAGCTTCGTAACGAGAGCGAAGAAATGGAAATATAAATTTAAGTAAATATTTCATCTCCTCGAGTATCGAACCCACAACCAGTTTCAGAAAAAGTTCGAAACCTCCAATTTTTGTACGGAACCCTCAGTGGGCGAGCCCGGCTCCTGCGTGTCTGTTTTATATATTTTTTTAATGTATAACAAACAGACACAACATCTTTTGTTTGACACAAATTTCTAACGACATATTTTCTTTTATATCATATTTTTCCCACTCGAGAAAATGAAATATTAGATAGTTTAATTTCTTCGCTCTGGTGTCGAGGCAAAGCGCTGCGTTGATTGCCGCCACTCAACACGCACTGCCTTTCTAGAATTCGGTGGAAAGTAAGAGCGGAGTGCCTTTACACTACTGCTCCCTCTGACTACTCTGCTACAACGTGAAGCTGAAAGGAGAAAAAATCTACACATAATTTATCAAACGCTTCACCACAAATGGCAGTACTACGAAAAAATACTTTTAAAATGACTGAGTCAATTCATAAAATTTTTGTTCGTAAACCACATTGCGCACGTAAGCGGTAATGGATATTCCTAATCTGCAAATTGACTCACCTATAATATTGAGTACGTTTGAATAATTACCATTTAATATGAAATAGTAGTTAATTTCTACTTGACAGAAACACGACGTGATGTTATTGATGATATATATAACAGAATTTATAATAAACATGTTTTGTATGGAGGCTAGTCGTGGCGCAAGGGCGCAAGCGTGCGACTGTGTATTCGACAGGTCGTGGGTTCGGTTCCCACTCTGGGATATTCTATATTTTCTTTTCTATGATCTGGTAACGAGGCAAAGCGTGGCGTTGAGTTCCAACATTCTACACGACATAAAAGTATGTCAGTGTATGCAGAAAGACTATTTACAAGCTTTTATTGCTTCTCTTGCAATATTTAAAGAATTGCAAATACGTCCTAGTTGCACCAAATGAGCGATATCAATTTTTTTAAACAATTATATTTTATTTTAAAAAACGTTCAATACAAACCATGCGTGTTCAACGTGCGTGTTCAATGCGTGCATCAACCTATATTTTAAACTCTTTTAGATTTTTTATTCATAAAAATTGCTAAATAACCTGGGCCTAACGAACGATATTATTATTGACTTGATATGATATGTTTGCCTCTGGCTCGGTTTATTTCACTTATATTACATTGATTACACAAAATAAATTTTACAAATAATTAATAAAAAAATAATATACACACAAAAACATAAAGAGGCAGCCCGTCATGGCGCAGTGGTACAGCGCCGCGACGGAATCTTCCTTCGACAGAATGCATGTTCATTCTTTGATTACGGCGTTTCGAGGGTGCCAGTTAAGCATTACTCCGCCAATATCACGTTGTATCGAGGAAGGAGGACGGGTCCCGTAAAAAGAGATAGAATAAGACAATAGGAGAAGGCGTATTAAAAAAAGATCTAGTTTTATATTATAAAACGGCTTCAAACGTACTAGTGACGAAGTCTATAATTAGGACCCCGGTGTAGCAAAGGGCTGAATAATAACAACTGCCTTTCAATAGAATGCAATTATCTCGTTTACCGACACCAATAGACACGGCTGTTGGTGTTCATTTATATCAATAGTTTAATTTTTAGAAACATCTTAAAAAATCAGCTTCATGCCCGTATCATTATCCCGCTTTATGTATCCCGCACACAGTAAGGTAGGGCAGAGGGAACGTAGTGTTAAGACACTCCGTTCCCCACTTTCCGCCGATTGCTGGAGGCATTGTCTCGATACCTGAGCGAAGAAATGAAAATAAATATTTAATTTCCTCGAGTGGGAATTGAACCCACACACTTTGTGTTCCTGCGCTACGACTGGCATCTTCATTGGATAACAATTAATATGTAGTTTTATTGTGCTCTTTTGTTAGTTGTTTGATAGATTGTTTTAGTTATTTTTTTATTTATTATTTTAGATATGGGCGTTATTTTCTAAGTTGTATTCTAATAATTTAGAATAAAATTGAAAAAGTGATGAAGGTTGGTGTTTTTTTATATTAAATTGTTTCAAAAGAGTTGTATGAACTTTCTTTATTGGTCAATAATCTTTAAAAACATATTTATTAAGTTTTAAGATAAAATAACATTATTTTTTTATTTATGATGACGATCTCACCTTGACCTGACTACATTATATTAGACAGAATCGAACTAAATAACTGATGTATTGATAATTAGGATTGTCATGAGATCATAATTTTAATTAACTTTAATAAATAATAAATTAGCTATAAATTCGATAACTATACTTTAAATAAGAATACATTGGTTGATAATTTCGTGTATAATTGTCACTTCCTCTGTAAAGAAAAACTATAACTTTAACCGGGACAACATTCCTATCGTGCAGAAGTCGCCTCTTACCAGCACTTGATGACTGCGCGAAACCCGTATTTCCTCGTATTGGATATCCATCGTGTTGACCTGATTAATGTCTAACACAGATATTTAATTATTTTTTTTGTATATGTTTTTAACCGATAGTTTTTATATATATATATTTTTTAGCCGTAATTTTTTCAACCTTTTATTTTTTTATTTAAAAAAACTACTCCAGTATTAAAAGAACAGTTTGTTTTAATATCTTTGCGAGTGAATGTTATCTATTTTAATTTATGAACAATATTTTTTTTTTATATATTTACAATGTCTTTTTTTAAGATCTCGTTCTCGAGTTATCGTCCATGTTGATTAGCAAGTTTATTATCAAATAGTTGAGTTGTTTATTATAATGTACAAAAAAATATTTTAACTGCAATATGAAAATGTAAAACCTATTAGGAGTCCATCCACTGAGGCCTCGTGGCACAGGGGCTTAAGCGTGTGACTGTAACGCAACGGTTGGGGGTTCGATTTCCATTCGGGGAATGAATTATTTTTTTTTAGTATTTTCAATTCTTCGCTCTGGTGCAAAAGCGCGGCCTTGAGTTTCGCCACTCAACACACAATTCACAATATATATAAATGTGGAATGCAGGGAACGGGGTGTTATAACACTAGGTTCCCTCTGGCTACTCTAGCGGGATACAGCAGGAAGCTGAAAAAAAGTATATATATATTAAATCCACATTTCATATAGTAATTAATGAAAAGAAGCCCTTTGTAGGTTTCCACAATAATGGCTGTTTTATGTCTTCAAGGCTTATCTTAAGTTAACTGCAGAAACCTTTGATCGTAATAATCTTGAAAATTATAGAACTTATTTATGATGTTATCCTACTTCGTATACATTTCCGAACGCCGAAACCTCAATCGTCCGCACTCCGTAGGTAGTGAGATACATAATTATGTTTTGAGCCAATTTACCAACTTTCTAGACAAACGAAATTTCATTATATCAAATGTCGCTTTAAATCTCAATGCCTAGTTACGACTTTGTCGTATAATAATAAAAACAAAAATATTTGACTAAAGCAAGTTATGAATTTTAGGATCTTTTGATGATTTGATTCAATTTAATAGATGAAAATCAAGATGTCACATTTATATTTTACTTTTGATTCTAATTTAGTTTTTTATTTATTATTGTGTTGTTAATTACACACTTTTAACTTGGATAAGACAAGGTATATTTGTTTAATAAAAAACAATATGATTTGTCTTTTTTTATTATGATTTAGGACGTGGCTTTAAAACGACTGTCTATATACATATATAATATTAAATAGTCAATGCAACACCAAAGCGCATGATGTGACCTTTAAATGTTATACATTTATTTTTATTACTTTTAGGGTTCCGTACCTCAGATAAAACGGAACCCTTTTAGTTGCACGTTAGACCATCTGTTAAGAGCATTTATATCAAGATCGCATGAATGTATCAATCTGAAATTAATATCAAATATTTACATCTACGGCTCTTGCAAACACAGAAAAAAATTAAGCTTCAAACGCAACACAATCAAAAGATACGAGTGTTTATGCATAGTTTTTGCTGCGTAGTGTATGAAATTCGCCGTGTAACAAAACTTATAGAGTACTTGCCGAGGACCTACAATTATAAAATTTTCGCAAGAAGTTGATAATTGCAGTATAAATAAAATAAAAAATGCAAAAAGTTAAAATTTATATATATTTAATAGAAAAAATCATTACAATTGTAGTTAATTTCATACACAATAAGTGCATACGTCCAAGTTGTACTTTCCGTTGATATACGAGTTTGAAATTAGTACAGAACCCTCGGTATGTGAGTCCGACTCGCACTAGATTTTTTTTTTGTATGAACTTGATGCATGAATAAATGTAACAACTATTGTGTGTTTTAAATATTTTAAAACACACAATAGTTGTTACATTTATTCATGCATCAAGTTCCTGGTCGGTTTCCAGGAGGCGCGGGTTCGAGTCCCGCTACGTTCAAATTTTTATACGTTTTCTAATTAAGTAACTATTGTGTGTCCAAACCCATAAGTTAAATATATTTTTAAAGTGTTATTTCACACTTAGGAAAGAAAAATACTTATTTAGAAAATTTATAAAAATTTGAACGTAGGTCGAGGTTTTCAGAAGGCGCGGGCTCGAGTCCCGCTACGTTGAAATTTTTATACGTTTTCTAAGTACGTAAATTAAATATAGTAAATCAATATAATTTTTTAAACACAAATGCGTATTGAGTAAGTCAAAGTACAGTAGTTTACGACGTTTGAAGGCTGTCACCGGTATCCTAAATTTAATGAGCGCGTCCAACTCAACATCAGATGCTATAGTGTCAGATGCGCCACGAGCCGGTCTGTGTCGGAGCGCGATAACGAGCCCCTTAGCCTCGCGACGTCGTGATAATCGAGTTGATTTATCCGATATAGGTATTTGTGAGCTAACTATATATTGTGGACGCGAATTACAATGTCAAATTAGTTATTTCTTTTTTTTTTGTATCCCGCATCGAGCGGAGTGGGGAGGGAAGCCTATGTTAAGACCCCATTTTCCACCGAATTCTGGAGACGTTGCGTGTTGAGTGATAATAAATGTTAAATACTTCATTTTCCCGAATGGGAATCGAACCCATAACCTGTCTCGTTGTCATGCTTGCGCCCCTGCGCCACGACTGACTTCATTAGACAGTAAAATTAGTTGTTCAAGTATTACCTACACATTGATAATTGTGTTTTCAAGTTTCACACTATTTCTACAGAGACATTTTTTTATCAATATTAACAAATAATGGATTCTTCAATTATTAGGTTTCGAGTCCGTCTAAATATACTAGTGTTAGCGTACTCGTGTAAAAGAGGGTAGATTTAGGTGAAAATAATTGTAAAAGCAGTAGAATTGTGTCAATCGGGGGACAGTTGCGTGTAAGTGACTGTCCCTATTAGAAGGAAACTAGTGTGAAGTATTGTTAGTAGGTGATACATATCACCTACTGCAATTGGTATCCCTTTCCTAATAGTTTAAAAACATATAGACGATGTGTGTATTTTAAAAACTATAACCGCTTCCGATTTCTAACACTAGGATCTTTTAAGATTATTAATTTTAAGAGAATATTATTTTGAAATAAGAAAACTATTTACTTTAATCAATTTATTATCTCACATTCTTTAATTTCGTTGTCTTTACGTATTAACGTTTACCATTAAAGTGAACTAAGTTTATAGTAATATTTTGTCAACACGTAAAATTTAGTGAAATTTTCGGAGCAACTTTAAAATAGGAAGATCCAATTTGATGAAAAAGCACGCGTGCGGCCCGAAAGCCCGACACTCGAGTGTATCGTTAGAGTGCCAGCTGTATGTGAGAGGAGGTGTCGGAGAGCGCGATAACGAGCCTCTCAGCTTCGCGACATTGGTTACTGCACAAATCCATCACGATGCCCGTAATAAAGCTAAAGATTATTTTATTTTCACTTTTTAGTACATGGTATGTTGAAACAATTTATGTTTGTTTATTTTTTTTAAATAACGTTGCTTTTATAAAGATAAATGTTATAATAAAAGCTAAATCAGTTTCATGCTATATCCCGCACAAGGCAGGGTAGGCAGAGGGAACCTTTTGTTAAGTCACTCTGTTACCCAAAATATGCTAAGAAATAATATCGTAATAAAAAAAATTAGTACAAATTAATATAACGTATAAAATATGATTCATCTGTTGACTAGCACATCAAAGAGGCTAATCGGATACGACTTATGCCTTCTTTCAAATGAAACTTTATTAAGCCCCACTAAATCACTATCGCACAAAAACTTACAAAGCGAAGCCCGGAAGGCGCGACGTCGACCAAATACGGGAGTCACTGATTAATTGGTATCACTCTGGGGGTGGGAGCCACGTATGGGGGTATGTACAGGATATGAGCTTGTAAAAAAAATCATTATTTTTTTAGTATACCACTTTAGTCTACCAACTTCTCTTATCTTAAATTAATTATATATATAATAAAAAAATATTATAAATAACTTTTTTTCATGTTTCATTCATATTAATTTTTGATTTTTTTTATGTTACATAACATATAACACTTGCTCATCATAATTTTTAACAGTTATTATCACTTTTATCTTTATCCTCGCTGAAAGACGATGTCATAATCATGAAAATGATGTTTTTGTTTAAAAAAATAAAAAATAAATAAAAAACGAACATTTCCATCACTGTGACACACCTTTAGTAGCTCGCGGGGCGTCGCGGGAGGGTAGTGGGAGTGTCGGCTCGGTCAAAGGGCCCTTTGATGTTTGCCGCCGGCTTAATGCACCGCCCGCGGGCCCCCGCTCCTCTCATCATTAGCAATTTCCACGTAATTTGTTATCTTTACCGCTATTTATTTGTACAATTTCACGCTGGGATTGGCGTTTCGCACCTCCGTCGGTCGGTGTGTGCGGGGCGAGTCGTTATGGTCTCCTTGGTTTTTTTTTTCTCTTTTAGATTCCTCTTATAGGTTACATCACTATAAGGTGAGTAAGGAAACACACCGCTCCAGCGTGTGAACGTTGCAAAATTTGTTTTTTTTCGTCTTCCGTAAACAGTTTTGTCGGATTTTCTCTTCTAATTTTTTGCTTCGAAATGAAATTTTAAAAGGAACTTTCTTCAGAAATTGTTTTGTTTACCTTTCGGCCTACTTTGTGTAGGCATATATTTTGAGAACGAATCTTTTATAAACGATTTAATATTTATGAACAAATATTGTTAAATAGGAGTTCGCCGCGTCAGGTTTCAGTTATGGTAGTTTAATTACAGCTTCGTGCTGTATCCTGCACATAACAGGGAAGGTAGAGGAAACCTGGGAACCTAGTGTTAAAATATTTTATTCCCATTAGTCTACTTCCGTTCTGATCACTCTGTTCCCCATTTTCTGCCGAATTCTGGAATTATTGCTCGTTAAGTGGTGGAACCTCTGGTGAGGAAATTATACTACAATACAAAATCATGAATATCCAATTTATGGTTATTAATTAAATATAATCAAAGTCAAATAACTAAATAACATTGTTTCCTGTACCATTCCAATATACCCAAAGTTAAAATAAAAATACACACTATTAGAAAGTTTAATTAAATGTGCTCTATTATACAATATTACTATTAAGAAAACGTATAAAAATTTTAACGTAGCGAGGTTTGAACCGGTGCCTATTTGGAAATCGTCCAAGCGCTCTGACCAACTAAGCCATACGTTCATTCATTTAATTTTTATACGTTTTCTTAATGAATATTTTTTTTCCCCATAACACTTTAAATATATATTCTATATTGTTATTTTAGAAATTAATTCGTAAATCAATTAATTTCACAAATACTGTCAACGATATTCAATATGTTGTGCATGTCACCCATTGTGCCATGTCATGTTCCTTCACATTAACTGCGAATGTAGCGAAATCAATCAGGGCCGCGGAAGGCGTGAGAGCGGCGGCAGATCAAAGGCGCGCCGCCAGTGTACAGGGTTGACTGTGTTTCGCGGCTCAATGATTATATTTAAAACTTCGAATTAAAATATTATATATAATATTTTTATTTTGATTGGGTGTAAAGTTAGAATGGTAATAAAAAAAATAAAGGCATTTAGTGTTAACTGGCGAAGCTCAACGCCGCGCTTTCGCCTCGGCACCAGAGCAAGGAAATTAAAATATTAATTTTAATAAATATTTATCTTCCTCGATCGGCGGTCGAGAATGGTAGCGATAGTAAATATTTTGTTCAATTACCAACCACGTTTCATACTATTTCCGTGAATATGTAATTATTTGATGTTTATGTTTATAATATACATATATAATTTAATAGTTTTTAATCTTCGCCCATTTGAAAACACTTTCAGTTATGAAATGTTAAGTCAAATTATGCCAAATTGCCATAATTATGCCAAAGCTAGCTTCGCTTATCATTTCATAGTTAATATAGCATAGTTGTCATCGCAATGAAATAGTGAAAACAGCATCTAAATTGATAACGTTATTTCTAAGATAAGCGTGAACAAACGCACGGACAAACAGACTTTTTAATTTTTTTTTTTTATTTGAGTTCTATTACGTTAATAAATGCCAATAATAGATTTTCTCATATATCCTCCATTTACCGACAGCGATTAGTTACAATTTTATTATATGTATGAAATAAGATAAATTTACTTTACACAATTTTCTACATTTTTAAAGTATAATTCCACACTTCGGAAAGTAAAATAATGTTTGAAAACATATAGAAATTTGAACGTAGCGGGATTTGAACCCGCGCTTTGAAAACCGTCCAATGCGAAAGGCTTTAGGTTCAAATGTTTTTTAATAAGTTCAAATGTTTTTTAATAGGTATTTTTAATTTACACTAGCATGCTACCCTGTTTCCGGTTAGCAGCCCTGCGCAGTGATCTCGACACACCACCGCGTCTCTGTATTACCTAAGATCTTGTCTGCTTTGTCGCCGGCGCGATGTTTATGAGATGAATGCTGCAATATTGTGTTTGCTTTGTTACATTATTGCACACTATTTGCCTTACTTATATGTTTTTTGGTCGGTTAAGGAGTTTTTTTATTAAAAAAGTTGATAATTTTGCGTGTATGGCTATGGTTTAGTCTTTTTTCTAAATCGTTTAAAAAAAAACAATTATTAGGTTTGATAATAAAAAATATTTTTAGATTTTGTTGTTTTAAAACTCTAAAATCTCTGCGTAAGATCGTGTGTATCTTGGTAAAAAAAGTTTTCTTTTTAAATAAATTCAATATGACCAAAACTTAGATACGTTCATATAAAACAAGAGACAATATGAATAACAAAATCGTTATAGGTATAGAATATAGACCGAGACATCAAATAAATACCTGCGCGTTGAAAATGAACAAACAAAAGTGGCAAAAACGACTTTATCAAGCGCGGATGACGTCAGCGCCCAAAGCGCTTTGAGGTTTCCGTCAAAGGCTGCCTCACGACACACGTTAGATCATAACGCTCGCTCCACACGTTGGCCCAACTAGATTCAAACGTATCGACAAACAAACACCAATACGTGTAAATAGAGAAACGTGAACAACTCTCCGTGTTGGCTGTGCCCGAGCAGTTTGGACCAACGTGTGTGGAGACGGCATTACGATTGTGTTTACACGCGGGCACCGCACGCGATTTATGATGTTTGAGCTGGGACGATACCAAGGAACTTCGCACTTGGATCCCTTTGCGGGTTGTAATGTCAGATTTGATATCGCTGCGCTAGTTTGTTGGTTTGTTTCGTGTGTGGGTGGAACATGTTGATACTGCTTGATGCTTCCATCCATAGAAGGTAGGTATATCTATGACTTACTCGTGCTTAAGATAGTTATGATTAATTTTACATTTCAATCAATAATCAAGGAAATGAGTTTTTATAAAAATATTAATATTTTATTTATTCATTCATATTTACTCCTTTTCTTAGTATATGCACATACATTTAATAAAATTAAAAAAATTGTTTCAACATTTAATATTATTTTAGTTTTGAACTCCAAATTTATCCTTTATACGACACATTACAAAGATACCTTATAAGGTCGTAACTATCTATAGATCACTCAATTATGTTGACGTAAACAATATTCAAAAACCAATTCCAATATTTACAAAATATTTTCTATACGAATTGTTCACAAAATATAGTGTTTATTTAGTAATTTGAAAATATGAAACGTGTCGCAGTACCGTCAGATAGAAGGCGGGCGGGTAGGCAGTGAAGCTCACCACAATATTTATCGGCGGCTCGGTATCAGCGCCACAAAGCGACTCCGGAAGCCCACCTCACTGTGCGAATACGTGTGAATTTATGTATAAGCGGTAGCGGGATAACAAAATTGTCCTAATATTAACATCTTATCTTACAAAACAGTATAGTTTTACTAATGTCCATGGGCGTAGGAGTACAGGGGGCCGAATGGGTCGAGCCCACCCCAGAATAGTCCTGGGCCTAGCCCAAAAATTTTACTAACAAAAAAATACGAGAACGTAACGACCAAAATAGCTAAAGCCCAGCCAAACACCGGAAAATAAATATTCCTAGATAAGCCCATGAGAATGTCAATCATGAAAATTTATTTCGTTTAAGTTTTCAATAAAGAAATTTAAAATAGGAGCCACTATTATTTACCTTTGTATATTTATTATTCGATACTCGCTACCGCTTATGAATTGCAAGAAACTCAACCCATTGTCGACTACCTCTATCACTGGATTCCTTTTTACACAGAAGCTTTGACGGCGGTCTTTGTTTGCTACAAGATCAGAACGAGAGCCGGCAGCCGGCAGTCGGCCCGACGCGTGCCTCCTTCTGTGGTGTCTGATATCGATTATTGTTATAGATTCTTGTGTCACCGCGGTGCCTACCTCTTGAGAGCGCTGATTGAAATGTCAGACCTTCTTGGATTGGTGTTGTGCTTGGGCAGAATTTCATTCGTTGTATCGCTTTGTGTTCAAAATTGTTTTTTTTTCATCTGTTAAACATATATATTTTTATTTGGATATTACAAAACCTATACGTAAATTTACTGGATTTAAATAAATATAGAACTCGACTTTTATTTTAATAGGTACGTTACAATTTATTTGATTATTTGTCCAAAGTGAACGCAACTCTAGCAACAATTCTCGTTGACAATGCAATTTTAGTTAATTCCATCGCGCGCCGCGCGGCGCGCGCGCGTCCCGAGCTCTCTGTCGGACGAATATTAAACTAATTATGAACAAACCGCCGGCCGCGCAAATTAACCGTTGAACTCCATTAGCGCTGTTGTCCAACTAGGTATAGGTACTCCACCGTGGGGATGTCAGGTGAGCTACGTCAAACTGTGGCTTACAGTGTTCCAAGTTATTGTCATTCGCCGTATGGGAACTTGGGTAACTCCGTCTGAACATGTCAACGCTAACTTTGTATTGGAGCGTTGGTGCAGAAGCTTTTAGAACTTTGTAAAGTTTTATTGGGGTTCCGTATCCAAAGGGTAAAACGGGACCCCATTGCGAAAACTTCGTTATCCGATATCGGCTGTATCTCATGAAGCTTGGTAGTTAGACAATTGATATTTTTGCAGATGATGTATTTCTGTTGCCGCTATACTAAAAAACAGAATAAAATATTTTTTTACGGGGTTTCCCAACACATACAACAGATATGATTTTTAGAAGACAATGCGGAACCCTTCCTGAGCCAATCCAACTCGCACTTAACCGGCTTTTTTAAAAACAATGTTTTGTAAATTCAACAATATGTTAAATATTAATATGGTTTTATAATAATATCATATGGAAAGAGCGAAATTAATAAAGACGCAATGAGGCTTTTGTCTGTGTTCCACAATCAATTCTTTGTATTACGAGGATTTCACCGCCTCTCCGATATCACCAATTTTCAACATTATAGGGCTGTCAAATTAACCTTCGCACTGAAATATATAGGATGTTTCGTGTTCTTAGAAGCCTATTTGCCATATTAAATACTACTTAATATTAACATAACTGATACAATGTGCAATTTTCTTTTGACGATATAACTAAATATGTTAAATGTTTGATGTTATCTGAATACTACATTTTATTAGTATTCATTTGTAAAATATCGTAATAAACTGTCATCAAATTATACCTATTTTCACTAGAATATAAATGAGATCTAAGAAAATTTCTATAAAGCGTTTTGTCTCTCTGTCTGTAATGTAATTTAAAAACTCGCTTTAATTTATTTTGTAGGAAGATACATATTGAAAAATATTTTAATATCCAACAAACTTTAATTAAACACAAAAAATAATAATATAAACATTATAAATATAACAACGACCGACCAAAGATTTATTGAGCAGTAAATTTTAATTGGCCTCAGTACTTCGTGTAACTTAAAGACACACCGGTAATGTATTCATTTAAACATCACAACCCTGAACCAGTTCTGTTCGGCTCGTCTCAAAGGAGAATTTATTATTTAAAGTGAAAGTTATTGAGTTTCGCTAAGGTTAAGTGAGCCTTTTGACTTGCTTTGCCTATCAGGAGGAGGGTGTGAGGATTCGGAGGTGGTGTCGGCTTCCTCTTTATATGACTTTTCAGTATCTACAAATTAGCTCGTGTTGACTCTGAGGAATATCTAAATAGATCTAACGTGAATTACATTAATTTTGTTTTTTATTTGGGAAAGAAATCTTTTTTATTACTCTTTTGTATGTAATTTTATTATCCGTAATTAAGATTAAGTTGAACCGAGAATGTCGTCCGTGGTGCGTGCTGGGTGGTTGCTTTTTACTGAGCTCTGTTACTGTTTTTAGTGATATAATTGGGCTTCATATGTTTTTTGTTTAAGAATTCATTTAAAAACGAATTAACTTATTTTTTAATTTTAATGTTGAGTGTTATCTAAATATAGTTTATAATGAACGTGGTAATCTATTATGGTTATGTTAAATTTTTTAATTAAATGAAAAACTGAAAGTTTTTGAAAAGGCCAGTCGTGGTGCAGTGGCACAAGCGGGTGACGGGACGGCGACGGTAAACGTGACAGCTTCCGCCGTTCAACACGCAGTGCCTCCAGAATTCGTTGAAAAATCTTAACACTAAGGTAGGGAACGCAGTGTCTTAACTCTAAGTTCCCTCTGCCTACCCAGCTGTGTAAAATTATTTAAAATCTTAAAACCGTCATAGCATTAAAAGGCCAACACTCAAGTATAAGCAATCGTAAGTACGAATCCTCTAAAATGGTCTAATGTAGGTAACAATGCAATTTAGCGGCCCGCCTCGTGCATTATGTAGATTGCTGCTGGCGCCGCGCCGTCTGCCGCAAACCGAATTTATCGCATTGACTATTCAATCCGCGAGAAACATCTGCCTGCCGATGCTGCTCTATAGAAAAATGTACGCGCCGCCCGTATAGCGGTGGAGCTGGAAATTTGTTGAAGATTTGTTGGTTGTACGTTTTGAAATACTGGTTTATTTAGGTTTCTGCTTTTTAATTTGCATTTTAGAATATTATGTTATTATTTAGTGAGGAAATGTCTTGTTTAAGTGGTCAAAGAGGTGGTCGTGGTGCATGAGCACTAGTGTGCGACTGTAAACGCGATGGTTGTACATTGATGTGTGAGGAATGATATATTTTATATTTTAATTGCCTAGAAACGAGGTAAAGCCCGGCGTTGTGTTCCGCCACTTAAAATTATTTGTTTTATACAGTCTCACTTCGTGCCAAACTTCATTACTGTTGGTCCACAGAAAGTACCCTGTAGATTTTGACTAAGCTGCAATTTGCATGAGCAGTCTTTTGATTGCGTCAACTAAGAAGCTTGTCTTTGCTTGAAAGGACCGTAGATCTGGATATATGATATTAATTTTAGCTTGATACCTTCAAGTAATCTCGAAGTAAATGGTATTGACAGACGCCCAACAAAGTGGTACTATTACGGTTCCGTTTTTTCCTTTTTAGAAATGGATCCTTGACAATAAATAAATTATACTAAATACACTTAAGCAAAATCTTTATTTAAACTCTGAAAATGAAATTTCTCAAAGACTTAGATCGCTCTAGGATTCGTCTCGTTTGTGGTTAACTGATCGGGCTTTTACTTGTGGATAATTACATTTCAAATACGATTCAAAAGATCTAATCGGAAACTACGTATTTTGCAATTTTTTTATACCAACCAAATGTACTCGCAAGTATAATTACAGTTACTATCTTATTTTTCCTGTCTTAAATATTAGTTTCCGTGCAATCATAAGCAGTTCCTAAGAACTTTATAAAACATTATCTAAAATTATCAGATCCATGACGGTTTTTATTAAAAAACCAAAAAAAAAAATCTCAGTAGCGTTATTCTATTTTTCTCTCCAGCCACATAGCGGTGGATCGAAGTGAATTTACTTAACGTCGCGGAGTGCAGTTCCCGCCCAAATTACTATTTCAATCTGAACCGCGACTCCGCACCGAGCCCGGGACAATCAAATGTCGCGCTCATGGAGGCTTTATTACTATTTGAAAAAGAGAAAACGATAAAGAAGTAGATGTATTCATATTTGAGAGTGGTCGTTTTTCTTTTCTTTTGTGGCATTGAGTAAGGACATATATTCTTTTACTAGCGGATCGCTTGCGGCTTCGTCCGCTTCTACTATACAATAATTGATTTCCTTCTCTATCATTTTAAATATAACATTGCTAGCTAAAGTTCCAACCAATTTAATAAAATATTTATTTGTAGTTGACTTAATTTTTTTTATTTAAACCAAAAGTCGCCGGCTGTTTCTGAGATTGGCGTAAACAAACACAAAGACGAACCATTTTAAAAAAAAATCATTGTTTTAGCTTCTGTTAGTATTTAATAAAAATCCCTATTAATAGATATTCCCATATATCTTCCATGTACAGACAGCATTGGGTTACAATTTTATTATATATATAGATTAAAACGAATTACGAAAGAATTAAGCCTTGTGACGATCACCTAATTTGTAATTCATTGCTATTTCAATCACTCAACGGGCAATTTGCGTTCATTTAATCCATCAGCTAGTTTCACTGTAGCGAGCAATGGTGTGAAGGTGTGTCTAAAGAACCCCCATATGTATGACAAAGGGTTGTTGTCTAAAGGGCGCTTGTAGTGACGTACGTGTATAGCACAGTTGTATCGCGCTTTTGATGGTAAACTTTTTTCACACTTCCATCTGAAGAGACGGCGGTGTGGGTGTCGCGATGTGATTTTTGATGCACTTTGTAAGATCAAACGGCTAATAATGTGTGACGTGTTGTTTAATACATATATATTGAACCTTTAAAGAGTTCTTTATTGTTTTTTTAAGTAAAGATATATTTAAGTTTTTATATGTTGGTTTTTCAGTTATTTAAATATTTTATTTGAGACAAATAATTAACACTTTGTTGCTATATTGTTTATAGCTATTTGCAATGATATTTATGATATTAGGGCACAGGGTCACAGGGTCCCGCCGCAAGAGCTTTTGGTTTAATTCTATTCCAACTTGAGGAGGCCGTTGTTACGCAGGTATGTCAACACGATGGTTCTGGGTTCAATTCGAGGTCTTGGAGGAATAAATTATTCAATATTTTCATTTATTCGCTCTGGTAACCAAGTAAAGCACGATATGGAGATTCAACAACATTGCATCCAATGAATTCAGCGAAACTGGGGAACAGAGTGTCTTAACTTTTTCCAGGTTCCCTCTGCCTACTCTGCTATGTACAAAAAAACTAATTTGAGCAAATTAATTAAACGTATTTTATGCTTACAATATCGTCGACCCTACGAAATGAAGCGTAACATATAGTTCGCACAGGGACTAATAAATAGCCTTTTTCGTAAAATTTGAATTGTAAACAGTAAATTTTGAAAGCTTTTCTAATCAATTTAGTTGTTCGTATTATACGAAATATTTTCATATATAACTTCGTTGTTATGAAAACTTTTAGAAAATTCTTCTATCCAAAAAAAAAACTAGCCAGCAATGAGCCTATCCATGTTTATTGTTTTACGATAAACATATGCATATCTTAATATATCTAGTATTATTCATTTGCTGAGGCCATCATTTCCATTTTCTACAATGTGACTGCGTTCGGTCGAGGTCCTCGGCGACTAAGCGACACAAAGGCGCACCGCTGTGTACCGACGAATGTCGCGTTTATTTTACCTACTAATACAAACAGGAATATTCTCTTTTATCCCTCTCTGTGTTCCTCTGAACCCCCAGTTTTTTTTTAATTTAAAAACGCGAAGATTCTGTTCTCTTATTACACGTAGTCTGTGATAACTCGACTAGAATTGCCATGCCTTTGTGAGCGCCGCTTCAAGTATGTACGGCGCACACGGTACGGTGTATTTGTTTAGTAATTAATGCCTCTATATAATGATGTCCACGACTCTTTTGTAGGGTAGTTGTTTTCTTAATTTTTTTATTTGTACGCGAAGGTCTGGACCGGTCGTGTGTGTGTGTGCTTCAGGGGTTTCCGTGTCCTAGCAATCGGAATGGTCTACGGCAGGTGACCACTTACCCTAGTATAAATTTTAATAAATTATATTGAGGACGTCGTGCCGCAGCGGGTGTGACTGTAAAGCGACGGTTGTTGGTTGGATACCCACACGAGGGAATGAATTATTATTTATGAATATTTTCATTTTTTTTCTCTAGCTCCGGCAAAGGCAAAAATCCGGCGTTGAGATCCGCTACGCAACACGCAACGCACGCACGCCTTGAAAAATTCGGCGGAAAGTTAGGAAACGGAGTGTCTTAGCACTAGGTTCCCTTTGTTCACCCTGCTCTGTGCGAGATACATTTTAAAGCTGATGTTTTTTTTACAGGTTTCATTTATCTCTTTTATAAAATAACAATTTTAATTAACGTATTTCGTGCAACACTAATGGCTTTGTTTTTCTGTATCGACGCAGCCAACGTCAAGCTTCAACGGGCGCGCGGCGTGACAAATCGCTGTGTAAAGTTTTAATTCGAGTCGTATGCTCGATGATGATGGCGCGCACAAAGGGCACAAAAGTAATAAAGGGGTGTCGAGTGTTCATCGCGCGCCGCCCTCGCTCGCAAACACTGCACGCGCCGGGGAACTACGATACATTCGTTGCGAAACACGGTGGCTCCGATTTCAAATTAACAAACTGATTTTAGTCTGCTTTGCTAGCCAGGGGATATCTCCGTGGTCAGAGGGCAGAGAGTAGAGAGTAGAGAGCGCGGCCACTGGTCTCAAAGGAGCCAGCTCAAAGTGAGGCGTGCGAATCAGCGGCCGTGTGGTAACAATAAAACTGCAGGTGGACGGACCGTCTCCTCGCCTCACATCAAAGGGGAGCTCGCGATACTGTACAAAAGCCCTAATGAGACAAACCCGTGGCGTAATCGAGGCGACGGAAAAAGATGAGACCCGAGAGGTACGAGGCAAATTTTAATAATTGTCAAAGCGGCGGCGCCGATCAAACGCGAGGCGGCCCTCCCCCGCGTCCTCCCCCCCCCCCCCGCCCCCCCCCCCCCCCCCCCCCCCCCCCCCCCCC
>DWAP01000246.1:0-24669 GCA_018230625.1 Heliconius eleuchia | reverse complement strand
AAATGTTGGAAATGGATTCTGTTAGTTATCCTTTAACACCCTGGCTAATTTTTTTAAAAATATTTTCAATTTACAGAAACGAATTTTCTACAGATTTATTATAAGTATAGATAAAAAATAAATAAAGTAATCTATTTATTTTAACTTCACGCTGTATGCCTCAATTTTTGTCTAATATTCGAATTTTAAAGGGTTGTTCTTTTAAGTCACTTAGGAAAAAATATAAACCTTGGAACTAAAACCGTCTAAACTTTGAAAACCGTCCAAGAGCACAAGAGGCTCGGGTTCAAATCCCGCTACGTAAAAATTTTTATACGTTTCAATTTTTTTTCATATACAAATAATTTATTATAGCTGTTCAATAGTTTAATAAATTAACTTGTTGCCAGAGCAAAGAAATAATAATAAGTAAATAATAGCTTCACGTGGTATCCCGCACATAGCAAGGTAAGCAGAGGGACCCTGGGACCTTCGTTCTGATTAAGACGCTTCCGTCCCCACTTTCCGTTGGTCTTGCGTATTAGGTGGCGGAACTCAACGCCGCGATTCACCTCGTTACCAGCGCGAAGAAATGAAAATATTAAATATTTTATTTACCAAAAAGTAGGAATCGAGTTCACAACCTGTCACACGTACAATCGCACGCTTGTGCCCCTGAGCCAAGACTGGCCTTAGAATAAAAATTATTGATTCCCACGAGTGGTAATAGGTCACACAATCAAAGCGCTATATCAGACGCTATGCTGCGCCAGGACGGCCTTAAGAACCACTCATAAAATATATATTACAGAATATACTTATATTACCTTAATAAAACTACTAAAAACACAAGTCAAAATATCGTAGGCTGGACAATTTAGATACACCCCTTGGCTAGGCAGATCTGTATTTAAACAAGCTGCCTTCACGTGGTTCAACGCCGGCGCCCATTGTGAGTTGTCTTTAGAAAATTCGTCGAAGTAACGTTTGACTTTGTCCTTATCTACTGCGTTACCGTTCATCCAACCAGATTTTTGGAAAACGCATGTCATACGCTCACACTGTAATAGTAGAATTAGATTTTATATAGGTACCTAATATTTTTTTCTGTTGTAGGCAAAGGGGGAAGAAATGAAAATAACTGAACTGATAGTCGTCGCGCTTCAGCAGCCAGACGCTGTGCAGCTGCGCTACAACGGCATCAATTTTATAATTAATATAAATATTTTTTTAATCTACATTCAACGTGTAATTATCTGGTTGATGCTTGAAACCATTTTGACACTTTGCCTTATCGGACTAGAGAAATACATTGTTTAATTATAAATATACCCCTTTACTGTGCATCGAACCCACAACCACCATCGGATTTTTCCCAACTGATCTACGTTAGTCCCTTCCTTTTGAAGTTTTAACTGTATATTGGCACCAATCTGCTACTAATATGTGACTGCAATGCAGTAACATTGATTAAGTCAAAGTAACTGGTAAACAATTTAAAACAATACAATATTGATAATTTAGTTAAAAAGAACTTCTTAATTATCTTTTAGGACATTATATGTTTTTTAATATATTTTTAAAAACCGGATAAGCGCGAGTCGGGTTCGCCCACCGAGGTAAAGATTGAAAGAGAAGAGGGATAAAACCTGAAATGTTTTTTTTTCCAGAAAGATTCTAGAAAAAAAATAAATCTAAGATTTTTTTTTTCAATTTTTTTTTCATGTGTTTAGCAAAATTCTATTTATCATATATTCAATGTCTCTATCTTACCTCACTAATACTCTTACTGCATTGAGCAGAAATTTCCGGTTTCACAATGTGGGGCGAGCCAATACACTCATGTATCTTAAACAGAAAAAAATATATTGTTATAAAAGTAAGTAAATGTGTAAGTAAATATTTTCTATTTTAATGTTATTATATTATTAAAAAAATAACATATAACTTATTATTGTAAATAGGAAAAATAATGATAAATTAATGTGATATCTTTAGACAGATTATATTTTGAAGTTATAAAATAAATAGAGTCGGAGTTTACTAATAAAACAAAACTAATAAGCATAGTTAATATTAATTTCATACACGCCTAAAAAAATCGTTTCACGCTTTCCTGCGGTATATACAGACATAGCCAGCACTTTGAGTCAAGACATTCCATTGCCCGCTTTCCACAATCTAAGTATTCGAAATATTGCGAAACTCATCACCCTGCTTTGTTGTAATACAAATAGGAAAACGATTTTTTTTTCAGAGGGGAATCCTTCATAGCAGGATATGAAGAGGGAACCTGGGAACTTTCCGCCCAATTGAGTATCGATAATCAACGCCGCGCTTTGCCTCGTTACCAGGAAAATATTAACTATTACATTTTTTCGAGTGAGAATATAACCTACATCCTGTTGCGTTTACACTCGTATTTTTCTGCCCCCGCGCCCCATAAAAATGCAACGCAATAAATTACTCACAGCTCGAGGTAAATATCCACATCTGATTGGCGGTGAAACCTGAATATTCGCTTGACTTGCCTGCAATGTTATTTAAAATATAATATATATATATATATATATATATATATCAATCTCAAATTTATAAATAGGGATTAGATACTTCCTTATTTAAATATGTTAAAGGCTTGACTTATCACAACGAAATCTTGTCAAACCCAATCTCCACGATTAATTATAAAGACAAATTTAAGAACATTCAAAATAAATATGAAAAATACTCACTGTAACAAATATAAAAATAAATAAAACACGAACAGACATTATTCTGTTGTCTGTGTCAAGCGCTCAACTCTGAGAGACTGCTATATGTTAATAACAATTACATAATCGACCCAAACGGTCTACGGACGGTCAATGAATATGATTTTATCACAAAACAACAATAGTTTAAAAGGTCAAGTTTAATCGAAAACAACATTTTATTTGTACCACAAAAATTACGTAAGATATCGTGGCAGTGTAGAACAACGTTGAGCTTTAAGAGTAATAGTTGTGGGTTCGATTTCCACTGAGGGATTTTTTTTATTTCCTTGCTCTAATAAAACAATGCACGGCGGTTAGTACCGTCGCCACTCAATATGCAATATTAAACAAATGTTCAATTTCTCGAACGGGAATTGAATCCATAACATATATTTTTGTGGTATTTAAAGTAATGAGGCCAATCATGACGCAGTGGCACAAAGTGTGACTGTTAATGCGATGGGTTGTAAGTTTGATGCCCACTCGAGGAAAATAAATATTTTAAATTTCATTTCCTCGCAAAACAAAGCGCAGCGTTGTGTTCCATCACTCAACACGAAATGCCTCCAGAATTCGGCAGGAAGTGAGGATCAGAAATGTGTTAAAGGACAACAGTGTCTGAACACTAGATTCCCAAGTTCGCTCTGCCTACTCTGCTATGTACATGATGCAGTGTAAAGCTAAAAAATTAAATTAACAAGATTGATTTCGGGTTAAGTAGAACAGTAGGGCATACACACAACACTGGTAAGTACTGTCAGGAAATATGAAGTTTGGGTGGTGGTTACTTTGGCAGTTTTTGGGTATCTAAGAGGCAAAAAAATAGTACCTAACTTGTTTTTAATTTATAAAAAGCTCAATTTTTTTATTAATTTTTTTTTATAAATAATATTAGAAATGACGTTGTCCATTATCAGACACTTGAACAACATGGTTATAACTCCCTGCCAGACACCCCCAAATCCTATATCCTATAAGCGCCTACGGGCGTATTAGGAGCACATAATATTTTTTACACTTTAGTTTATTAGGATTCGTGGGCGATTGTAATTTGGAAGTGCCTGACAGGGGGTTAAAACCATGCTAAGTGTCTGGATAGTACTAACCATTGGTAGCGCACAGAAACTTTCAGGCTTTATAAAATAACGAAGGTCTGGCTTCTATCGGCTCTTAAGTGATTGAGGTTCCTCTATCCTGCTATATCGTAGAATACAATGTGAAAATATTATGCAATAAAATGTAAAATAAAACGACAAGTAACAATATATAATATTTTATTATAGAAACACAATTACATATCGTAAAAAAAATCTTTTTTCAACACGGGCAAAGCTTCTTCGTCTACTAAACAAGATGGCAGTTTACTATCAAAATGTGGATACTTTGGATGCCACCAGTCAAAAACTATTATGTTTACAACTGTGTCTATTACTACAGAACATTCTGGAAAGATGTTCCTAGATATATTATAGTGGCCTGAGTTAAAACCTAGGTGTAATCTGTGATGTCTAAATCCTTGTGATAAGACAACACTGACTGATGATAATGTCATTCCCATTAATGGTGGAACTTCATAGAAATTTTGACAGGTTATCTGGAATAGAAAAAGTAATACTTACTATTATTTTTACATTATACTACTGCATTGTTTGTAAAATTTAATTTAATTGTATATATATTTTGTTGTAGGCTTGTTTGTTAAATTCATTTGTTAAATATTAAATTTCTTAACTTAGATTTTTTGTATATTTAACTAACCAATCTCTATTCACTTTCTTCATTCATATTTCGACATTGGTGAAGTAAGTTGAGCTCTATCAGCACACCATGAAGGCCAAAAATTAAATAACAAAACAATTATTTTAATAGCACTATTACAGTAAATTATATATTTTTTGATTTTGAATATTTCAATCCCATGTCTATGAAAACATAAAAAAGCTATTAAAAATAGCAAATACAGAATGTTTTTGACATGGTCACCTTAAATGCAATACAATTAAAACAAAAGAGATTTCAAAGGGCCATTAAGAAACTGAACTGAACTGATCAGTTCCTGCTGTTGACAGCAGGAACTGATCAGTTTCTTGAAGATCATGTTATAACATCACAATTTATTAATTCCATATATTAAAACTGAGTAGTAAATAAGCTTTACTTGTTAGTATTGTTTTTACAATAACTTTTTGTGGTGGCAAACTTAAATTAAATTTATTATAAACATATACTCAGACATTAAAAAATATATTGACTTTTTAAGGGGTTTTTATTTCTTATTCTATAACATTAAATATGTTGCCAGTCAAAAACATATGAAATCATATACACATACAAAAATAGAAAAAATTGCACAATAATATGTTACATCACACAAACCTGTAATATTTGTGCATCCTCCTCCGGATTAGCATCAATCCTTGCTAGTTCTTCAATAAAATTTAATGTCTTTACCCTTGTTTCAATATTTGATTTCTTCAATTTAAAATAAACAAACCAATATGTAGCACCCTTGCAGTACCATACATTAACACACCTCCTTTTAACCAAGTTATGAGGTCTGCTCTCTTGAGACGCTTGCTGGACAATTTTTTTTATAAATACATCATAAGTATGGTATAAGGCTCTTATAACCCTTTGTTTTAAGCCATATAATTTATAATTGTTCTCAATTTTCAATTTATCTGGTAGTTTTGGGTTGTTTTGACAATATCTCTTGTATAAAGCTCTCCAAAAGGATTCCCTTAAAGTAACAGAATAAGTAGCTTTATTAATACTAGCAAAAGTGCCAATTTCTTCAGGTTTAATATATGGTGATATAAGATACCATACAATCTCAGGATATATAATGCCTGTACATTCCTCTATTTTATCGGATTCACTTTTAGAATTTTTTTTCTTATACACAAAGTTCTTACTGCCATCAGGGTTTGTTTCTTCAATGATATCACAGCCATCATCTTCTAAATCTTCCCAAGATTTCTCTGGAACAGGTTCAGAAGTAACTGACTTCTTAACTCTTCCAACAGGTTTAAGCGCGTTTGCGCAGTCATTTAACGTGAAATCTGAAATTTTTATTCCAATAAGATATGTGACGTGATAATATCTAAATTTATTAAATTGAATACATTATGCTTATTAAAAGGTTAAGAGCATACTTCTTATTCAATTATTACAATATAATGAAATTTTACCAGCATTATTTGCCTTTTTTTGACCTTTTTTCTTCGGCATCTAACAACTTTGCTAACAGCAAACAAAACAAACCGTTGAGCAGGGTACCGCATTCAAAATAATTATATCACGTACAATAAACCATTGATTGATTGATTTTTAGAATACAATTGGTAATCAATTTCACGTAACTTACTTAAAAATATATATTGTGAAAAGTTGGCGGAAAAGAACAAGATTACAAACCACGATTATTAAGTTCCACAGACGTTCAAAATAAAATTATAAAATAATTTATTGACATTTAAATAACAGATAATTAAATAAAAGCCAATGTACATATTTTAACTACAGTACGGTAATTTTAAGCAAATTGAATATTATTTAAAATTGTTAAATATTATTGTTCTTACATATAAATAAAACATACGTTTGATAACAAAATCAAAAAGAACTATAATCAATTTTTAATTTTCGTAATCTCTATGAGTTTTATTTTAATGCTGCCAATAGCAAAAATACTATTTTATATTCAAAGTAAATCATAATATTGCCCTTAATTTGATTTATCGGTGGGAAAATATCGTTTTATTTACGTTTTCTCTTAACTGACTTAAAATTATAGTATTCTTTATATGCAAGTTTAACAGAAAAACAATACAAAAGGATTTCATTCATAATTATTAGTAATGACCTCTAGCGTAGATTCGTAGAAATAGTATCAAAGATTTACTTTTAAAAACAGACAAGACACTTTAAGCTTTATGTATATGCAATTATTAAAAGTATCTTTATATTATAATTATCGAAACGTGATTGATTTTATCCTTCTCTGAATTAAATGAGAGTATTCAGATCTTACTCAAATTAAAAGAGTATATATTTTTATTTTAGTATAAAGCAATTAATAACATTAAAATTTTATAACATATATTCAAAATATTTACTTAAATATATTTTTTTTCTTTTTTATTTAGAAATTATTTTAATATTCTAAATTATAATTATAAGAAATGGTTAAATTGTACTTAAAGAAAAAGTATATTCTTAAATAAAATCAAAGTAAGAAATTAAATATTATAATTAAATTAAAGTACAAAATATAAAGTGAAAACATAAAGTTACATCTTCTAAATATGAACTTAATTTAAAATATTTCAATAGTGATAACTTTTTGTATTGGTTTTAGAAATCTTCCACTGTAGTATTATATCGAATGTAGTAATAATTACCAAGAGCACAATGCAGAGCAAAATATTGTTAAACAATTTTTAATTGCAAAGTCCATGAACTTAACATGGCACTTTATACAAATTATTATTCACTGAATTAATATATTATTGCATCCAATTTCACTTATTTCCTGATGCGTATTACAAAATAAGTGCAAATAATATAGTAAGTATTGTGGCACATCTATCTCTACTATATCCTACACACGGTATAATCTTTGGTAGTATGAGTGACGTTCCGTTCCAAGATGGCAGACATGCCGCTTGTGCCGAGTTAGTATGGAATTGTGAGAGTAATGTTACTTTTAGGTGTGTCTTACTAAATATCGAACTATAATGTCTCCCGAATACTTGACTAGCAGCTTGTACGAATACAACGACAATGTAAAACGACGCCCTTGCGTTCAGTGCGCTAGATTTAGGTAACGTTTGTGCCGAAACATATGTAAAACGGTGATTGAAATAATTGTGTTGTTCAGTGTAGCTATCGTGTACGATAAATATTCTGGTTTGATGTTAAATTAAAATGTGGAATATGATGTGCGACGTAATGCCCACCATATCGGAAGACAGTATCAGCCAGCGGAGTTCTCAGTTCTCCGGCGAGGACGCTAATTTCGAGCAGCTCATGGTATCTATGTTAGATGAGAGGGACAAGCTGGTGGAAAGCTTGCGGGAGACGCAGGAGCGTCTCGGAGACACGGAGCTTCGGCTTAAGGACGTGGAGAAAGAGCGGGACTCGTTACATCGGCAGATCGCGGCCAACTTACCTCAGGTCAGTGACATTCACCTGTCTATTTTAAATCTTGTTATAGCAACTAATAATGAAACAACAGAACAGAAAAGAATCTTAGTAAACCATTTGGTGCTTATTTCGTATTGAAAAAAAATCCGCTGAGTATCCAAGTGCAGGTATTCTAGAAGTAATAATTGTGAATGTAGATAACACTATCAATGTAAATTTACAGATTAACATGATGTTATAAATGTGAAAAGGTAATTGTGTTATCAAATGATGTGAAGGTGAGGTTTTTGCATGTGAAGTTCTGGTTGTTAGGGTCCTTTGAATTTTAACTTTTATATAGTATTATACAAATAAGTATTAAAAAATGTTTTGGAAAATGTATAAAAATCAACTTAGCAGAACTCAAATCTGCCTCTTGAACACCATCTAAGTGTTTTGCCCACTAAGGCATAAGTTTTATAATTTTTTTTAATAAAATAGTTTTGAAAATTTTACAAAAATAAAGATATTTTTTATTGATTTAATTCTTTACTTAACAAATAAAATGTAATTAAAAAATGACTTATTATTTCCACAGTATTTAGTTATTATCATATAGTTCTTAGATTATTAAAAAAAATTGACAAACTTAAAAGCAATTTCTTATGATAAGACTAGTGATGTTATCAGTAAAAAAAGTTTTAGTATGACTATATTAAAAAAAGTTAATATTTTTTTCTCTAAATCATTATTTTTTAAATATAAAATTGCATCATGGACAATGATATTATTGCTGTATTAGAAGTTTAATTTTTTTCCTTTTGTTATTACTTAAATAAAACAATCAAAAGAAAAGTCAAACTACTAATACAGGAATCATATCATTATAGAATTATATAAGATAATTCGTTTAATGGATTTTCTATATAAAGTAGTAATAAATAAACACTGTATTTGTTTTATAGCTAAACTACTGTGTTCTGTATTCAATTTATTAATAAATAAAATTTGGAGGCCATTTTTGGGGTTCAAGTGTGCGACTGAGATTGTGGATTCCATCTTCACTTGTGGAAATGATATATTTATTTAAATTTATATTTACATTTCTTTGCTCTGTGTTGGGCAAAACATTTCTTACTCCATTAATGATGGAATGATGGAATTATGTATTTATTTTTATATTTTTTCATGCATGTATTTTTATCTTCGATAAATATCACATAAAAATACTCACTTGTTAAATATAAAATATATTTGCCATACTACATCATTTAAGTTTAGAAGCAGTAGTCGCGCAGCAGCACAGCATCTGACTAAAAATTACACTTCCCACTTGGTGTAACGAATTAGTACTAGTAACTCATCACTAGGTTTTCTCTGTCACTAGGGTCACAGAGACTATGGTGTCTCTGTGAGCGGAATACAGCATGAAGCTGATTATAATATAACTCTTTTAGAAAGTAGCAGTTTTGACAAACAACATAATTTAAATATCAACCTCAGATATAGTTTGCCTGCTCTACCTTTACAGGTTACAGCGTGAAGCATAAAACAAATTACAACTAATTTTTTTTTAACATATACAAACAAAATTATGCTTTTTACAATAATTGCAGATATAATTAGACATAATTGCAGAAACACAGCCAGAAATGTAATATTAAAGAGAAAGTCAAGGTTTTAGCATTGAAATATTACCTCATATTTTAAACTTATAAATAGATTTATTAAGCATGTTTAACTAGTTGTGTCTTGATGAAAACAATTTTTTTATGGATATACTTAGTATTCTATGGAAACACTGTGCGGGTGGCCATCGCATGGCAGGGTGATAAGCTTAGAACAGTACTTGGGACTTGTGACACAAGTGTAGGTTTAAGGGACCCTTTTAAATGTGTCCACCACCACTATTCGAGCTCTTCTCTCTACCTAACTAATACTATTATCTCAAGATAGGAAGATATCTATCAATACGCTGCTGCACGGTTGGCCGTGTACAATGTAGCAACCCTAGTGGGTATTACAAAAGAAGAATAAAAGAAAGATGAATGCTGTGGAGATGAGATCTCTTTGTAGGATATTCAGTCAGCTTAGCTGATCAAATCCGCAATGAAGAGATACACAGAATGGCAGATACTGGCAAGGATGTCACAGTGAGAATGAAGAAGGACATGCTCAACTGGTATGGGCACGTCGAACGAATGAGTGATGAAGGAATGGCAAAAAATATTTATGATGGAAAAGTGAGTGGTAAGAGAGGTCGGGGGAGAACTCGGTTGACCTTCGAAAACACAGTATCAAAGATCCTGGATGAAGGTCACTTAAAAAGTATGACAGAGGGCACGTATGAAGAGGGTTTTTTATAATCAATGCTAAAAAATGGACGTATGTAAATTACGCGTGTCTAAACAAATTAGACATTTAAAAACGTTTACCGTTTATATATATCAAGTTAGTGTGTTAAGAAATATGATGTGGAATTAATATATGATTTACGTATTCCCGTTATAATATGTATGTAATAAATAAGCCATTGAGGTCAGTGCCAGCATAGGGGAACAAGCGTGCGTTTGTAAACGTGACAGGCTGTGGGTTCAATTTCCACTCGCTCGCTCTGGTAGCGACGCAAAGCGCGGCATTGTGTTCCGCTATTTAACGAAAAAGGCTAAGTGGGGAACGGAAGTGTCTTATTAGGGATTGAGTGTCTTAACGCTAGGTTCCCAGGTTCTCTCTGCGCACCCTACTTTGTTTGGGGTACAGCGTGAAGCGTTTAAAATAAATAAGAAAATTTGTCTTGGCAATATTTTAGGATTATCTAGTTTTTCTATCATTAATCTAATTTTATTCTAATATTATAAAAAAAGATTTGTAACGAATAAAATCAAAAACTATTGGACAAAAATTCTTTTACCACTACAATGCTACATTGACATAGGCTATATTGATTACTAACATGTAACAACCCGCACCGGCCCACATTAAGTGAGTGAAATATGTACAATTTTTTGATTTGAGAAGTTAATTTATTAGCGTTAAGAGATTTGATACGTGTGGGACTATATTTTAAACAGATGAGCGTGCGATGGGTTGAAGTAGTGAATCAACATTAAATCAATTCACTTTGACTTTGACTTTTGAGAGTAATCGAATAACGTTAATCTATGTGAAAAACATTTTGGAAAACTGGTATAAAGGGGTTTCATTCTTGGTCATGTGACATCAATTTTGACATATGTCGACGATACTACTCTCCTTGCGACATCACAAATACACATAGAGCAATTTCTAATGCTCAAAAAAGGAGCAGCTAATAATTGTGAATCGTAAGACTAACAGCTGCCCTGACTTAGGGGAGATATCAAAATGCGAAGTTGTCCAGACTTGTACCTACCTAGAATCCACAATCACAAATACCGGTAGTTGTAAGTTGAAGGTGTGCCACTGTGCGTTCTGCTGTTGAAAAACTTAAGAAAATATAGAAAGATCGCCGCATAACCAAAACCATCAAGGTTCGATTAATGAAATGTCTAGTATTTCCTATATTCTTCTATGGAGCTGAATCATGGACGATCCAACAAACATTTCGTGCAAAGATTGACGCCATTGAATTGTGGTGCTGGAGGCGCTTATTGAGAGTTAGATGGACTGCTCGCCGTACTAACTTCTCCATTTTAAAAGAGCTCGACATCAAGTAAAGGCTTTCGGCGATTGTGCAAATGTGGATTTTAAGATGTTCGGGTACATCACACAAAAGCTTGCAATCTCACTTTTAATTGGAACACAGCTCATGACCACGACAACTCCAACAGGAGTGTACGACTGAGAAGAAGAAGAAGATGTCGCAAGTGGAAACATGTCAGCTTATCAACTAATGTTAGTAAACTTTAAAAGAAATCATTGTTTGCTTTATATCGATAATGTCATTTACGTATTTTTTACGAAATTATTATTATATTTTTATATATTTATTATATATTTATTTTTAATAAAGTTGTGCCAAATGGACTTAGTTATTTTACATGCAAATTTTAGGATTCCCTACCTCGAACGGAGAAAACGGAACCTTCATAGGATCACTTTGTTGTACGTTCGTCCGTCTGTCAAGACCTTATTTCTCAGGAACCCGTTTAGGTATAAAGCTGAAATTTATTTAAAAAAAATCAGATCTACTGTCCCTTGGAGCTGTGATAAAATAAAACTTCTAAGTCAATGCAATTAAAAGATACAGCAGTTTATGCCGCAAATTTTGGAAACTTGCAAAGGTATCAAAACCTCCAGGATACTTCTCGTGAACTCAGAATCTTGAAATTTGGTGTAATGCAACGTATAAGCAAGAACAGGTAACGGAAAAAAAACGGACAAGTGCGAGTCGAATTCGCACACCGAGCGTTCTGTATAAAAATTGGAAGTCTCAAGCTTTTTCTGAAATTTAAGCTTAGCTTAGTCAGAGTCATTTCATCTGATACCTCACTTGAACTAGCGGCTTTAATTCCAAAGCTTCTTAAACCTCCTTTTAAGGATATTAATTTTTAGAATTTAACCACTAATGTATAGTTTTCAGATTTTTCCTGAATTACTGCTACCTGTTGATGTTAGATGCCATCAAATCATCAAATTTCATTATTCTAGATCAACTGGAAGTACCTTATTAATTTTTATTTTCTGCTTTACGCGTGTGTCGCGCATACAGCTAGATAGGCAAAGGGAACCTAATGTTAAGACAGTCCGTTCCCCATTTTCCGCCGAAAATCTGGCGGCATTGCATGTTGAGTGGCGGAACTTACCGCAGCGCATTTGCCTCGACACCAGAGCGAAATAAATATTTAATTTCCTCGAGTCGAGATCGAACCCAGAAGCAGTCGATTTTAAAGTTACACTTTGTGCCGATGCGCCATGACTTAATAATGTTGATTTCCTTTATAATGTCGAAATACGCGTTTTTGTAATATAAACGGCCTTATCTTTTTTTCAAGTAAATGTAGAAATACAATTTTTTGTATCTAATTGCGAGGCCGTAGATCTAAGTATATGGTTTGAATTTCAATTTGATATCTCCAAGCGTTCCTGACAGAAAGGCTGTTGACAGACAGACAGACTGACGGACAACAAGAAGATCTTATACATTTTGAAAGTGATCTTATAATTTTTTTTAAAAGGTACGGAACTTTAACAATATAGGTATTCATAGAAAGAAATCATTAAAAACTTGTAGTTCATTGAACATCAGATGAATGCATGGCATACTTAAGTTTGTCAACTTAAGTATGTATGTAACTTAAGTTGTACTTCTTTGTCCCAGTTGACCTATAATCTTACGGAAGACTCGGTGCGTGTGTTCGACTCGCACTTAACCAGTTTTTTTATTAAATTCATGCTGTATGCGAAATATGGCAGAGAAGGTCCGCCTAGAAACCTAGTGTAAAGCGCGTTTCCCAACTTTTCGACCAATTTACGCGACATACGTGTTGAGTGGCGGAATTCAACGACGCGCTTTGTATAGTTACACGGCTACAGAAGGTTTATCCAAATTGCTTGCTTTAGCTTATTCTAATTGATAGTGTTAAGAAACTATCTATGTCTAAAACACAGAATTTATAATACTGATTAATCTTTGGCTTATCTTTTCATTCAATTTAAATGGCTTTCAGAGCTTCTAATTTACAATAATAATAAAAAGATTACATTTTTATTTAATTTTAGTATCTTTAAAGTAGATTTTCTTTCGCTCTCAGGCCACTTATCGAACTACGTCGTAATTCTTATACGCGCGGCTACATTATTTTTGTTGTTGTTATTTTGTTCTTATCATCAAGCGTCTTTTACATTAAGTGATTCTACTTTGGCTCCACGTTTTTGTTTGTATGTAGCAGGGTAGTCAGAGATAACCCTAACCCTTAGTGTTAAATCACTCTGTTCTCCGCTTTAGATTTTCTATTTTCAATTATACCCAAATAATATAAATTAATAAAAATATAAAACAAATTTATCATGATTTTTACACCTAGACATTCCCAGGGTAAATCACTAGTTACATAATATTCATATACCATTGAGCTATGCTGGCATTGAGCTACGAGACCGCAGTGTTATCCAGTACCAAAACACTATCGGATGTTACACTGCACTACCCTATTCAGACGGAAGTGACTTTTACCTATATTATATGGCCTGTAGCCTACCTCAAGAAATGAACTCCCCAACATAAAAATATTTTGCCAATTCAAACAAGTAGTTCGCGAGATAAGCACGCACAACCATACGAAATGTTCAGCTTTATAATATAAATATGGATACCGCGGTGTTCTGCAGACATTAGTTTGACAACATTGAAGTATCCGCGTTGGCGATACGCCAGTTACAAATATTGTGTTATGTGTTCATAGCTATACCTAGTTATAAGAAGGTTTATTAACGAAATGACTTTTGCGAGTCAAGGTGATCGTTATTTGAAGATAAATGTTATATTTTGTACATTTTATATTATATTGCAATGGGACAGTGTCTGTCATTTGTAAACGCGACGGTTGTGGATTCGGTTCCAACTTGGGAGAATCAATTATTTTCACTTCCGCATTCTGGTGACAAGACAAGGCATGGTCTTGAGTTCTTTAATTACACAGTGTCGCGAAAATTAGGGGAACAGAGTGTCTTAACACTGTCTATCCTGTTATATGCGGGATGAGAATCTTGAAAAGATTGTAAACAATTTTGAAATTGTGTTATCAGGGCATTGGTCACAGTTAAACTGTCAATAAAAATGTTGTGTCACCGCTATTTCCTAGCATAGCGTCGGGCGCGTCCTCATCCATGCGTGTCTTCTCACGACCGTTATAGCTATTGACTATTGCTTCACTTGTACTAAGTTTGGACTTTGGTACTTTATGGATTTTTAAAATGCTAACCATATTATACAAGCCTTTAGCTTCACTTTATATTCCGCACATAGCAGTTTAGGCAGAGCAAACCTAGTGTTGAGACACTGTGTTCCTATTAAAACACTACAGTTGCTACTTTCTGCCGAATTCTTAAGGCATTGCTTTCGGAGTAGAGCTGCGGAACTCAATGTCGCGCTTTACTATTACTCATATTAGACAAAGGAAATGAACACTTTAAATATTTAGTTTTCCCCCTTGTGGAAATCGCATAAACAACCGTCATGCTTACAGTCGCACGCTTGTGCTACTGCGCCGCGATAGCCTGTGAATGTGAGAATGAAGCAAAATGTTTTCGAAGCTATACCTATCATAAAACATCGTAAACCTATACTCTAGTGGTTAACTAGTTACCTTTGAAGAGTTCCGCTATTCAGAACCTGGCTCCGTCGTCAGACCAGCTCGGTTATAGCATATTATTTTATGGCCACATAAGCTACGCGTAACTGCAAAGTTTCATGATAATATTATTAATTCAAGCAGGTGAGATTCACTTCTTTAGTTTTTATAACGTATGCAGTTACAAGCCGAAGCCTTATAAAAACGTGTTAAAATGATTTCTATAATATTTGACTTGAAAGATATGATTATTTTCTTTTTCTGGAATTAACTTGGACTAAACTTTCTTATAGATTTATGTTAAATTTTACATTATTGCAGTCAGTTATCGCAACAACCTTAGCACGTTCACTAGTATTTAGTTACTATAATATATTGCAAGATTTCAGTGAATTGAAAAGTCCTTCCTTAGAGCGATTCACACTACCTAATCATATAAAACAATTTGGCTTGTGGGTAACATGCCCAATTTCAACTTTCTATGTCCAGCATTTTCGTGGCACTCATTGACACTTGGTAACAGAGGAGTTTTATAATATGACATACATATATTCTTTTTCCTCGGTCAGATAAGGCAAACGCCTTATTGTGTCGAAGTTGAGGCGAAAATTGAGAATAAAGAATGTTCTAATGATAAGTTGTAAAGACTGAGTTCAATATGTACTTCAAAGAATTCGCACATGTGTTTCAATTTAGTTTCTAACCAGATGATTATAGTTCTCGCGTTGTATAGATCTTTCAGTAGATAATTGATAGTGTTAAGAAACTATCTATGTCTAAAACACAGAATTTATAATACTGATTAATCTTTGGCTTATCTTTTCATTCAATTTAAATGGCTTTCAGAGCTTCTAATTTACAATAATAATAAAAAGATTACATTTTTATTTAATTTTAGTATCTTTAAAGTAGATTTTCTTTCGCTCTCAGGCCACTTATCGAACTACGTCGTAATTCTTATACGCGCGGCTACATTATTTTTGTTGTTGTTATTTTGTTCTTATCATCAAGCGTCTTTTACATTAAGTGATTCTACTTTGGCTCCACGTTTTTGTTTGTATGTAGCAGGGTAGTCAGAGATAACCCTAACCCTTAGTGTTAAATCACTCTGTTCTCCGCTTTAGATTTTCTATTTTCAATTATACCCAAATAATATAAATTAATAAAAATATAAAACAAATTTATCATGATTTTTACACCTAGACATTCCCAGGGTAAATCACTAGTTACATAATATTCATATACCATTGAGCTATGCTGGCATTGAGCTACGAGACCGCAGTGTTATCCAGTACCAAAACACTATCGGATGTTACACTGCACTACCCTATTCAGACGGAAGTGACTTTTACCTATATTATATGGCCTGTAGCCTACCTCAAGAAATGAACTCCCCAACATAAAAATATTTTGCCAATTCAAACAAGTAGTTCGCGAGATAAGCACGCACAACCATACGAAATGTTCAGCTTTATAATATAAATATGGATACCGCGGTGTTCTGCAGACATTAGTTTGACAACATTGAAGTATCCGCGTTGGCGATACGCCAGTTACAAATATTGTGTTATGTGTTCATAGCTATACCTAGTTATAAGAAGGTTTATTAACGAAATGACTTTTGCGAGTCAAGGTGATCGTTATTTGAAGATAAATGTTATATTTTGTACATTTTATATTATATTGCAATGGGACAGTGTCTGTCATTTGTAAACGCGACGGTTGTGGATTCGGTTCCAACTTGGGAGAATCAATTATTTTCACTTCCGCATTCTGGTGACAAGACAAGGCATGGTCTTGAGTTCTTTAATTACACAGTGTCGCGAAAATTAGGGGAACAGAGTGTCTTAACACTGTCTATCCTGTTATATGCGGGATGAGAATCTTGAAAAGATTGTAAACAATTTTGAAATTGTGTTATCAGGGCATTGGTCACAGTTAAACTGTCAATAAAAATGTTGTGTCACCGCTATTTCCTAGCATAGCGTCGGGCGCGTCCTCATCCATGCGTGTCTTCTCACGACCGTTATAGCTATTGACTATTGCTTCACTTGTACTAAGTTTGGACTTTGGTACTTTATGGATTTTTAAAATGCTAACCATATTATACAAGCCTTTAGCTTCACTTTATATTCCGCACATAGCAGTTTAGGCAGAGCAAACCTAGTGTTGAGACACTGTGTTCCTATTAAAACACTACAGTTGCTACTTTCTGCCGAATTCTTAAGGCATTGCTTTCGGAGTAGAGCTGCGGAACTCAATGTCGCGCTTTACTATTACTCATATTAGACAAAGGAAATGAACACTTTAAATATTTAGTTTTCCCCCTTGTGGAAATCGCATAAACAACCGTCATGCTTACAGTCGCACGCTTGTGCTACTGCGCCGCGATAGCCTGTGAATGTGAGAATGAAGCAAAATGTTTTCGAAGCTATACCTATCATAAAACATCGTAAACCTATACTCTAGTGGTTAACTAGTTACCTTTGAAGAGTTCCGCTATTCAGAACCTGGCTCCGTCGTCAGACCAGCTCGGTTATAGCATATTATTTTATGGCCACATAAGCTACGCGTAACTGCAAAGTTTCATGATAATATTATTAATTCAAGCAGGTGAGATTCACTTCTTTAGTTTTTATAACGTATGCAGTTACAAGCCGAAGCCTTATAAAAACGTGTTAAAATGATTTCTATAATATTTGACTTGAAAGATATGATTATTTTCTTTTTCTGGAATTAACTTGGACTAAACTTTCTTATAGATTTATGTTAAATTTTACATTATTGCAGTCAGTTATCGCAACAACCTTAGCACGTTCACTAGTATTTAGTTACTATAATATATTGCAAGATTTCAGTGAATTGAAAAGTCCTTCCTTAGAGCGATTCACACTACCTAATCATATAAAACAATTTGGCTTGTGGGTAACATGCCCAATTTCAACTTTCTATGTCCAGCATTTTCGTGGCACTCATTGACACTTGGTAACAGAGGAGTTTTATAATATGACATACATATATTCTTTTTCCTCGGTCAGATAAGGCAAACGCCTTATTGTGTCGAAGTTGAGGCGAAAATTGAGAATAAAGAATGTTCTAATGATAAGTTGTAAAGACTGAGTTCAATATGTACTTCAAAGAATTCGCACATGTGTTTCAATTTAGTTTCTAACCAGATGATTATAGTTCTCGCGTTGTATAGATCTTTCAGTAGATAATTGTGTCTGTTTACAGTTTTTAGACTAAATTTTATCGTGAGGCCAATCGTGGCGCAGGAGCACAAGGATGTAACTGTAAACGCGAGAGATTGTGGTTGTGTTTCGATTTTCATTTAATATTTTCATTTTCCTCGCCCTGTTAACGAGGTAAAGCGCGGCGTTGAGCTCCACCACTCCACAATGCCTACATAGTTCGGCGGAGAGTATAATTAATTACAAACAAACAAACGTACATATAGTTTAACGATATTTGTCAATATGGTTTAACAAAGTCATATTTCTCACGTTTGTACCTTATTCAAAACTATATTCGTTTATAATTAAATGCAGATTTTTTAGCTTCCGGCTATATCTCACATATAGCTATATAGGCAAGTGCAGCAATAAAAAAAGCTGCGCTAAGTCTTGTTAGGTAGGGAACCGAAACCACTGCCGTCGCGTTTACATTTAGAAGCTTTGCGTCTTTGGCTCGACTTAACGGTCTCAACATAATAAATAATAACTGTACGTATATTAAATTTTTCACACCCAACGCCAATATACCTTTGTGTAGCGTACAGCACCGCGCGACCGACAGCCGTCCCATAAAATTCCGACCGTTTGATATACAAATTACCAATCAGGCAATTTTTCATATTTCCATGACGGCATCTGACCGACCGCGGCGATGATTGCTTGTTGGTGTCTATAATTGAGTGTCAGGTTAGATTTTATAAGGTTTTCCTTCTTTATTCTTTATTCTTCTTTATATACTTCATCCTCATGGGCTCTAAATGCGATGATTGTGGATTCAACTCCACATTGGGGTAATGATTCTATTTAAAACATTTAGACTACCGCTCCTGTATGACAGTTGAGTTCCTCCGCTCCACACGGATTGTATTGAAAAATTGGCGGTGGTTGGGGAACGGAGTAATAATGTAATACAACGTTTCCTCTGTTTTCCTTGTCATGCAAAGAAAAGCGTGAAGCTGAAAAGTAAAATCTCTTTTTGATGTAAATCCCATTTTAATAAAAAATCTAAATCGATTTACCTATACAAAAATCGATGTTGATTGTCGTCATACTGACGCCTCTTTTGTAATTAATAAGTCATTTCTCTTTTATTTGTAAAGCCGCCGTTATAAATAGTAGGACAGAATAAAGTAGTCTGTTGTTTATTGAACCCGCAACTATTGTTCGTTTTATATTATCCACGGTACCTTTTTTGTCAATAGTTTCAAAAATAATTCCTTTACTTAGGAAAAGAGAAAATAACAATCTAAAAATTAATGATACCTATCTATTATCTACATATATAGGTAAACGTATGTATGTTAAGTAACTTCTTCTTTTCCTGCGTACCTTACTTTTCAGCCAATATTCAACTGAGAGATAATCGAACCCACAACCTTTCGCATTTACAGTTGTGTCTCTACGCCGCGTCGGGCCAGTGACCTTATTGTGGTATTTTTTTTATTATAAATAGAATAAAATTAAATTTTAATCGGTCAGAGCAAAAGTCTTTATAGCTAAACACCCTGAACAAATGTAAAGCGTTACAAATATACCTAGAGGTGGCCTCGTTCCACTAACTGGGCTACCATCGTCCGGCGTGTCGGCACCAAAACATTGATTTAACGTAGTCCCACGTCTAATTTATATTTGATGATTACTTGTAGTTACGAGGGAAATAATAAACGCTTCACTAATTCGTTTCTAAATCCTCGCTCTGGTAAGCGCGGCGTTGAGTTTCGCAGCAATCTAAAGCTAACTTCAAGGTGACCGCGACGTTTTGATTTTGCTGTAAAATTTGAAAGGCAACGCAGTGCTAAGACGTTCTTCATCCTTTCACTTTATGCCTAATTTTCTATGTGTGTCGAGTGGTGGAACTAAACACCGCGCTTTGTCTCCTTACTTTAGGTAGGAAATCAAAATAATTTCCACGAATGGGGATCGAACCCACAACTTTCACGCTTACATTCAGACGGCCTCAAAGGTCTTTATAATCACTTTAAACGTAAAAGACATAGCGTGTTCATTGTTTGTTTTGTACGAACCAACAGTAATTGTTAATTATTGTAAAACACAACGGCCCTTTGATAAATTCATGGTCCCGTGTAAATTAATTTTAAAATGTGTAAAGCTTAATTATAATTAACACTAGTGTTTCTTTTGTTTTTATTAAACTGCTAAAAAAATATTTACTATTGTAGTGATAACTTAGTTGTGGTTTTGTCGCATATAGGACAGAGTAAGAAGAGGGAACCTGGTGTGGAAACATTCCGTTGTCTACTTTCCATAATATAATATTTATACAACGTGAAAGTAACAATGAAAATAGATTGAGAGACACCTGAAGAATTTGTTGGATTGAACGCTTTAATCTGAACGATATTACGGAATATATTGGTGTGGTAATGGTTTTCATGTACACCACTGTACGCTATGTTTCATATAACACTTTTAATTAGCGGAAGAGAAGCCGCGAGGGAAAGTTATTTAAATATATAAGGTTTAATAACAGTATGTAATAGGTATCGTATTGAAGATAGTTCACATTAGTTGTGGAACTATCTTCAATACGATACCTATTACATACTGTACTGTAACCGTGTCTATATTTCGAAGAAAACTAGATCGTGTTACGCGAATCCTTAAAGTTCGCGAAACTTTGTGTATACATTACTTTAACTAATAGAATCTATTCAATAATTTTACCTACGCATAAGAGCACTGCATGACCTTTTCTTTCACGTGGGACAGCCTTAAATTATTTCAATTGAAACATAATAAGCCTGTTTTTTGATACTCACTATGTTAATGTAACATTTTACGAATTACACTACAGTAAATTACGTATTATCCGCGTTGGCGTAAATAATAATAGGTTCTTCTTAGTAAGTTTCTCTTCTCTTTAACCGCTCATTTAATTCAACCAACTCCTAAACTTACGATAAACGGCTAGACTGAATCGAATATAAGAACTTAGAAGTCAAAAGAGCTGTCTCTCCTATGATTAGCGCTCGCAGGGTTTGCCGTGCGATCGCTGACCCCTTCGAGCTTCCATATGTGCTCGCATTTCTTCAGGGACGAGCTACTCTCGTTCCTCAAAGGACCATTCCAGATCAACATACATTTAGCCTACATGATTTCACACCCGGATGAATACAGGACCGGATGATGTATTTTTTATATGGACTAAATTAATGTTGTTCCGCATTTCAACATCAGATATGATTAATTCATCAAAAGAATCCACAGATTTCATTTCATAAAGCAAAGGAAACTAATAATAATGTGCTAAGCCGCTAAAGCTCATAAACTGAAATCTAAGCTGTAATTCTGTGTACAAGTATCTGAGAAATTTTAACGGCGCCATTTAACAGCATAGAGGCACAAGCCTGAATTATTTAGTAATTTGCTCGTCCAACCATTATCTGGATGGGACGAAAATACTTGAAAATTACCAAATACCTTTCTCTAGGTTTACTCAGCGGTAACTTAAGTACATACACTTTGACAATTGACATGATGAAGCAGAATATAATGAACAATATCAAAGATTCATCGTTCATTTTGTAATTTAAATAGTTTATCCATTGTTTGCGCGTTTGTGAAATCCTATTTTTCAGTTTCAGTAGATATCTTGCAAATAATGGAGCCTTCAGCTTTTGTACGTTGAAAATTATTGCTAAAAGAGATAATTACACGGAGTTGCCTCGCTCCTAAGTATATGATTCATACAGACAAACATAAATCTGGTAAGGCTATTAGTGCTCTAGAACGGTGTATGGGACAAAGGCGGGTACCGGCTGCGTACAAAAGATAAGGCAGTACCTATAAATTGTTTATTAACAGCAAAAGGTCGCCTGGATCTTATTTTGCTGTAAACGGAGCACTAAATGGTGACAATCATCGTTTTATATTATTTTCATCATAATATTTGTATAATATAACAGCACAGCGTCTGACCATAAACACGACGGTTGTTGATTCGATTCCGATTCCGAAATAAATTATTTTCATTTACTCGCTGGGGTAACAAGACAAAGCTCGACGTTAAGTACCGCAAGCCTACATGCAATATCCCGGAAATTGAGGAACTCGAGTGGAAAGTGAGGAATGAAATGACTTAACATCAGGTTCCTTCTACTTATCTTTTATATGCGTGGTTCAGCGAGCAAAAATAATTATACAATGTATTGTTTATGTTTAATGTTAATTAGTTCAAAAGGGTCGTCTCCTGCGAGTCCTGCAAGTCAATTTATAAACGTGTTATCAAACATTGCCTACAAAATTTGATTGGTTTTGTTTGACAAAAGAGGATCCATTATTATATATTATATTGTTTGAAATTTAGTACATATTTGCTTGCAATTGTCAATGTTATGAATTATTCAGATTGATTCACAAGTTGATAATAATAATGGTTTTATTTGTTCACACCAAAAAGTTAAAAAATAAAATAGCTTTACGCTAGCTGAGCGGGTATTCGTATTCAAGCGAATGTATTTACTTGCTCTTGTCACAAGACAAAATGCGACGTTGAGTTGCACCACCACCAATTGTGACAAAAACTAAAAAAAACTAATAAACTTGATTTGCACCCGCGCCTGTTTAAAAGCCGTCCCAAGTCCTCTGACCAACTAAGCCCTACGTTCGTCGATGTTCTTATACGCTTTTTACAACTTAGTTTCGTTGTCACATCTCTGTAGGGAGATTTTTTACAAATTTCCGGCAAAGATAATTTTATAGAATTATAATTTTGCAAGAGAGAACTACTATTTCAAATGAGAACGTTCAAGTTTTTGTATGTTTTCTTATAAGCATTATTCTTTCTTAAGTGTGGAATAACACTTTATTTAATATTAAAAATAACTAACTAATAGTATTTTAGAATAAGAATGATATACCCTAAATAGGCTTTTATTTGGTCTTCATAATAGGTCATCTATCAAAATAGTATTCATTTGCTCCCTGACCTTTTCTATGGATGATTCAGTTGGAATTTCCTTTAATGATAAAGTATTTCAAATATAGAAGCAATCATAACATAATTTTAATATTATGCTTTTAATTATAATAAATATATAGAAATAGTGATAAGTACACGCCGTCGTGGAGCAGGCCCACAATCGTGTGAATATAAACGTGACGGTTGTGGATTCGATACGGCGACAACAGATGTTCCAGTTTGTAAATGCGTTATCGATTGTGGCGTTTATTACATGCCGGCCTATAAGTCAAATACTATATTCCAATACTATAAAAGTGTCTAAATTTTTTTTTTTTTTCATTCCATAAAATAAAACACTGATAGGAACTCTTATAGGAACAGCTTATAGTGTGTTTGTTTGTCCGTCTGTCACGACCATTTTTCTCAACACAGGCCGAAGATATCAAGCTAAATTAATATCAAATATCCAGGTCCACAGTCTCTTTAAGTACAGCCTTGAAGTACAAAAATCAAGAATCAAAAGTTACGAGCGTTCTGGCCTCATTATGTATGACATTTATTTGATACAAAATTTGTGCATTCATTCGTCCGCAAACTTAATTTTGGTTCTCTTCTATAAGTTGTACTTTCTGTCAACTGTTATACTCAACCCTTGGTCGATAGAACCCTTGACCAGCTTTTTTATATTTAATACTATGTTCTCGCTTAGCTAGGGTTAAGGTTCCCTCTGCCTACCCTGCATAGCTAAAAAAATATATTAAAATAATTGGTACGGTAGAACAACGAACACAGATTCACTTTGCTAACACTTGTAACTCGATGAGGCGTTTACTTGAAACGACCTAAAAGAGATCAAAGGCTAGATCGAAGATTTTTTATACTCTTGTTCACGAAAGTCTTAGAACGACAATTTTCTGACAGAAACAATATATAACATACAACAATTGAATGTTACTATAGAAGTTGATCGGTGCCATCGTGGCGCAGTGGGCCAACATCTGGCTGTAAACGCGATGGCTGTGGGTTTGACTTGACATCTATTCCGAGGAATGATTCATTTAAATTTTATCAATTTTCTTTGGCCACTTTGGTAAGACAAAGCGCGGCGTTGAGTTCCGCCACTCAACACGAAATTTCTCAAAAATTGGACGATGCGTGAGAAACGGAGAGTCTTAACATTAAGTTTCTCTGGCAAATCTATTATATTTAACCCGGGTATAGGTAACCCGGGTATAAATGTGTAAAAGCAAACGATACCACATCGAATTGGCTTGAGCTCACTGCTGGCGTTCCCCAAGGCGGCGTTCTTTCTCCACTTCTTTTTTCTGTCTTTATTAACAATATTTCAAAAGTCATTACTTCTCCTTTCCATCTGTATG